>VZTM01041595.1:87001-149403 GCA_013400555.1 Jacana jacana | reverse complement strand
CTTCCCTGTCCTCAAGCAGATCAACACTCCCACCCAACTTAGTGTCATCTGCGAACTTACTGATAGTGTTTCCCTAATCTTTATTTCATGTAGCCTTTCAGAAGATTCTTACAGGTAATTGAATATGTCTGATAAAATTGCATGAGAAAGACATGCAAGACATGTTGCATGATCTCAAGGGCTTTACAAAAAGTAGTATTTTGCAATTTCCCACACAAATTGTTTATATGAAAACCTCAACTTATTTTCTTATTTACTTAAGGAGGACCTTGTTTGCAATGAAATGCAGTGTGTGGCACACTGTAATACAGTGCTAAATAGAGTGCTGGCACACTGAACATCACTGAGTGGCTGGGGAAGAACAGGAGTTGGAAGTTTAATCTCTCATTTCCCAGCTTCCCCCTTCTCCTGTACTGCCTCTGCCTCTGCCATGGGCCATTTTGCACATGTACTTGGGAACAACAGCAACACAAAGCTGTGTGATTTCTGGCAGGGAAAGCCGTGAGCCAAGAGGCTCAGTCAGTTGCATCCCAGGCAGATGTAAAGAGGGCCACATGAGGACACGAATACAGCCTCCTTGAGAGTCTACCTGCCAAAACTCCTAACCTCCCATTAGCTACAAGGTTATGCTGGGCAGCCTTGTGGTAGGAATGGCTCTTATTTTTTTCTGGTTGAATTTTATTTGTGCTGTACTGCTATCACAGCCTTATTGTTGCAGAACTATAACCCTTTTGCTTTACTCAAGCAGGATTAGACAAAGCACTGAGATAAGACACCCTTATAATTATTGCCAGGCAGTAGATGATTAATAGGTGATCAAGTTAGCTTTAAAGAAAAAGTTGAGTGATCAGATAATGTCAGCTATTGACTTCATTTGCTGGTTATGTAGTGACACTGATGCTTTAAGTGACAGATAATTATTGTCTTGCTTTAGTAACTGGCCATCAAAATATGACAGGTATTTTCTGTATTTATACAAAGGTAGTGGTGGTTCTGTTAAGATATTTAATTTCTTGCAAAGATACCAATAAAGCTAAGCCCTATAACATGGTCTTGTTATTCAGCCCCATATTACTTAGCTATATGAAGAAAAATAGGTTTCCTACTGACTCTAGCCCCAAAAGGCTCTTCAGCACCAACTTTAGTGGAATTATTGCACTATGTTTTGCTACTAGGAACTTCAGCAGGAGTGAAAACTGAGAGTAACTGCGTTTGGAGTAGTGCTTGCATTTACTTTTTAAGTAACAGCTGACATTACGGCTGATAGCAGAGGTGGTCCAGGGTTGATGAATGACCCAAAACATAGATTTCTCCTCTACCACAGACTTACCTTGAGGAAGTAATTTCAGGTCAAGGAGCAATTTGACAGCCTGCAGCTGCCACAAGGAGCAGTCCTACTATTTTCCCCTCTCTTGGCCATACTTCCCTCACTTGGCACTGCCACTTGTCACATCCTGTGATGAGCAGATTCAGCTTCTTAAACTGGCAGAAAATAATTCAGTTGTTTCTGCTGGTTTAGTTGTTTGCCGACTTAGTGAGCTGAATCAGTTCACCCAGATGGTGACCAGAATGGTTTCATGGAAGGGGCTGGGATGTGAAATCAGGAGAGTTGAACTGGAAAGGGAAGAAGAGGAAGGCACTTTTTTCTTTTTTTTTGGTAATAACTGTTAGATCTGCTCAGGTCTCTTGTGAAACCTCAAACTCAGCACACTTTCCCCAAGACAGTTCCCTGTTGTGTGAAGAATGACTTCCATTCGTCATCCATTTTCATGGTGCTCATCTTTACCTAGGAAGTTTAGGCACTAAGAAGGCAGTACATACCGAACAAGGCAAAATATGACACTGCCTAAGATATAATATTATGGTTAAAATACAAAAAAGAAGTATATAAACAGTTTTTTATTTTTTTGACCTGGAATTGGGGAAAGAATTCATCACTGTCTGGCAAATTCTACAAAATAAAGTGTGTCTTTACAAGAATATGAATAAAGGCAGAAAGCAATTAAGACAGAAGCTGAGATAGCTTAATATGCTTAAGTGCTATGTATGAAAACTCATGCAGGGAGGAGAGAGACAGTGGTGTTTTAGGGAGTGCTGGAGTCCTTTCTGCAGCAGGTGACATAGCTGAGAACCATCCAGCTCCTGCAATGAAAGTGATCCGGGATCAGCCCCGAAAGCAGTGTGAACAAGAGAGATAAAGTCATGGGAGCTTACAGAAAGCTACAGGGACAGCCACAAAATCAAAAACTGAGGCTGATGTTGAATTATTTTGTATACAGGAAGAAAGCCAAGCTCCAGCAAGTATGTGAGCAGACATAAGGCACGTAAGCCTAAGGCATGTGTCTGTTCAGTGGGAGACAGAATTGGGACAGAACATGTTTAGACTTTTTTTTTTTCTTTTCTCACTAGCATATTATTCTTGACTTTAAAATCTGCCTCTGTGTTCAGCAGATGCAGAACCAAACTGTGTTTTATTGTGAAGTGTTTCAAGGTGGGGATATAGAGTATTGCAAATTTTATTTCTGTGTTTTTCATTCCTGTGAATGTGGTGAGCTTTCTTTTATTTGCAAGTACTAGTGGAATGGAGATTCTTAGGATCAGGTCTAATAGCTATATGGTATAAATTCTGCTTTATCAGTTTGCTGAAAACATTTTGACTTTTCCCCATTTATAGTAAATTTTATATATATATCTAAAACAAAAGTAAATATAATAGAATACATAGAGGCTTAAGTGACTTTTGAAATTCCCCTGAGCTTACTAGAAGAAAATAGTCCCTTTTGTGTTCTGCAGCTCTCACTAAGATAGCTAATGTATTCTGCAGAATGTTCTGTGTGCAAATAGCACCTAAATCTCAGACAATAACAGATACATAAGGCCTTATTTTCAAACAGCTCACTTCTGTATATAGTTTGACAAATCAAGAGAGTATGAGAAAAAGAAAAGAGGATATCCTAGATGTCTGGGATTTAAATAGAAAGAATTTTAACCAAATAACTTACTTAACTACCGAAGGCTTTTGTCAGCAATGGAAAAATGGGCTAGGTGTGACTAATTCACTCAAATCCTGCTAAGATTTTGGCTAACACAGAGCTCTTGCTAATCCCTGATGTATGGCCAGAAAGGGCTGAAGGTCACTATGCAGCCACTATCACCTGCAGCTGGTTGTCTCCTGCAGACAGAATCCCGACATATTGGTTGTCCAGTAGTTCCTTCAGAATTCACTAACTCATGGAAATGGTATAGATCAAGCTTCCAAGCTGGAAGGTATAAATGCATCAGCTTACCCAAAAAGTTTTTGAAGCAGATGCAACTGCAGCTGGACACTGAGGCTTTTGTGCTTGCTGGCATGATACACGGAATGCCTGTGCTGTGACAGGGGGACAAAGGACGAGCACTCTCAGAATCAGCCAGATAAGGTGCTTATAGGTGCACAAGTTACGACTTGTGAGTTGCAAGCTACAATTTAGAGAACTTGTGAGTTAGAAACTTCATGAATTAAGCAATGAATTAGTGAATTCACTTGTTGGACTAGAATGTACAAAGGGGATTGAGCATTGAGACCTTGGTTGTCCTTTTTGTTTGGTTGGTTTCTTTCCTAATAAGTTCATAAAATAAAGTTTAATTTACAGAGTATGTTGTCCTGTAAATTTAAGACCCAAATCGACAGTGACAGTTAGGCTCCAGAAGGTCTGGTTTCAAATACACCACAAAAAACGTGAATTTCATCACTTCTTAGAACTAGTGTTCAAAGAACACTGAAGTGATGCTGTTTATCACTACTTCAGCCTGAGCTTTTACCACAAGTAATATTTGAGGTAATATTTGAATAATGAACTTATTTGGGACTGTGAGCTACAATCACAAGTAAAATCTCTGACTGAACTGAGGGTGGTGATTGGGGCGTTGGAATTTCCAGAGTCATGGAGTTTTAGAGGTCTTCTGGCAATCTTTAAGCTGGTGGGGAATATTGGTGACATACATGAAAAAATCTGTGTGCTTGCTTGCTAAAACTTCTTTTGGCATGTCACTCCAGTGCTTTTGGCAGTCCAGTGCTTTTGGCATGTCACTCCAGTGACTGTGATGAAAAGGTGAAAAAGGTAGATGACTTCTGAGCAGTACCTCTATCCAGGGAGGCTGTATCCAGTTCCTGACACTTGGTTGACACAGATAGCAAATTACAGATACATTTTAATTATGTTGGTAGCTCCACTAGCCGACTGACACTCAGGATGTCAGGTTTCAATGCAAGTGTCTGAATTTTGTACATTTGCCTGCTGTGTATGAGTCTCCAAAAGGGGAACTAGGCAGAGATACAGGAAAGGAATTCTGCAGCCCTCAGTATTGTTGTCTCTTTAGCAGTTGCACAAAAAGAGAATGCATCATTAGATTAGGACACAGCAAGAAATATGTTAAAAATTTCAATTTTAGGGAGACAGAAACTGAGTATTAAGCTTTGCTCAACCATTGGATATAGTAAATGCAGAACTCTCATTTTAGAACATATTCTTTCTCCCTAGCCATGTTAAAATCAGTTCTCAATTAAAGTTGTCCCCTTTCTGCTGCCTCTTGCCTGTTACCAATTTTGGGGAGCTGGTTGGCATTCCCAGTCCCAGGGACAAGAGGTTAGAAACTTCCCTAGCCCAGTTCTGCACATTACTGCACACACAGCTGCAGAGGAGGCTTTAGTAACTCAAGTCTATGAAGGAGATTTTAATGGATGCCAACAGTACCATGAAGAAGTTACTGAGGTTTGAAGTAGTGCATAATTTCTTTGCTTCAGTCAAATGGTTAAGTTTAGCACCAAGGAAAAAGAAGTGTTGAAAACACTGCTGTAACGGCAGTAAAATTTATTTTTCATTGACAGAGGAATCGTGAACTATTGCTGGAAATGTTACTTGCTGATTAAACTTCAGTATCTCCAAGTAAACACTTGAGAAATCCAGCTTTTAATCAGACAAAAGTAAGTTATTATAAATAATAGTTAACAGTAAATAAACATAATGATAAAATGATAAAATGGCTAATTTAAAACCATTTATGCATGAAAGGTAAACAAACAAAGAAGCAGTCATATTTTACAGGATTTGCTCTCAGACTTCAGAACATCTGGAATTGCTCAATGTTTTCTCATATAATATAAATAATACTTGTGGAGAAGGAGGGAATATGACAGTCTCAGAAAATCTGAAGGTTCACCCAAGCTTTCTTCTGCTGCTCAGCCAGCAGCATAGCATTGGTACTAATAATTAACAGCTAAAAATCTTAGCCCTTTGTAATGGCCACAAGGTGCTTTCGTAATGCCATTTCATTTACACTCTACTTTCATGGTCTAAGAGCAAAGACATGAAGAATAATGTGGAAGTTTTCATCCCTGTGTAAGCTGACCCCTTAACCTTGGTGCATGGCCCTCCTTAAGTACAGTCTGTGCAAATGTACCAAGTGGTATAGTTACTATACAACCACTGTAGAAAAGGTATCAAAATTGATTTGATAAGGCACAAAGATTCATGCAAAAGTCATTACCAGGTAACTTATGTAATCAACCAACTTTCAATTTGTTCCAAGAACACCCTAACTTACTTTCAATACTTTATAACTTTCTAGTAATAGAATTCTATGTATTCTTAAAATGCATTTCAAAGTTTTGGAAATACCCAAATAAAAAAAAATAGTGTTCTGAAAGTGTAGTCTGCTTTTTTGTAACTATTAAGATAACTTGATTTTCATCAGCCAAAATCAGTACCTAACATCATAGTTTTCTGAAATGCCATTATGGAGGTCAATAACCCAATGATGTTCAATATCCAAGAGGTGAATGTGATTTTCCTTTGCATTTCACTGAAATAACACAAAATTCAAACCCTGGGGTCCTGAGGAGGCACTAAGGTCATTGCAAATTACCTTTTTACCTTCTAATTTCTGTCTCGTCGCAGAAAGAGAATCAGGTCTTGAATGCAAACAGGCTTAAGTGGTTTTCTAAATTATGATGACTTATTTCTAGCTTCTGACAGCCAACAATATCCAGACCATGGTTCTTGTAAATCAGCACAATAAATTACAAGGAAAGAAGATGTGAGGAAAAGTTTCCCCTAGCTGAATATGATATAGACCATATAAGAAAAAAAAAGATAGAAAAAGAGTATATATTGCATATTTATCTCTGTGGAAACAAATGAAGATGTAGTTCCTGTTATAACTTATTATGTTGTTACATAGCACTGTCCTTCGTACCATAAGATAAACTAGGTTGTGGGGTTACAATAGTTTGTTAGTTTTTTAAACGTCAGATATGCTTCCTTTCAGAATCTTAACTTTGCTATAAAAGTACTTGATGTTTTTCCAGAGTGTTTTTTTTCTAGTGGGAGGTTGAGTTTGGAGACACACAAACATTTTAATTTTCCCAGATTACTATTATACAGGGATGCAGTCCATGCTCCAATTAACCTCTTCTCCCCCTGTTCTGGCCATGCTGGGAGCTGCCTACCCCAGAAGACTTCTCCAGTGGGAAGTTCAGCATGTCCTGTCAGTTGTAGGGGATCCCAGATGAAGATCCTAGGCAGTGTCCACAAGACCTTTGTGACTGGCTAGGCCACCTCTTGTCAGCTTCCTCCATCGCCCTGCTCCTCCAAAGGGAAATTTCAAAATAGAACCTACTTTGGAGGTTCTGTATCTCACCTTGCATTTCAGTGGTTCCCAAATTTCAAACTTTGTGGCAGGTGATCCAAGAAAGGCTTGAGAGTACTTGCACTCACATCTCTGTACTCCCATGAACTCTTTGCTGCTTTAAGATAACAGGATGAAGGTAGTGCCCAACCCTCTGGAGTACTGGGCTACCCACACCCTGCATCCCACAATGCACTAGGTTCCTGCAGGGGGCTAATACAACCAGTTCGAGAGGCTTCTGGAGGACATCTTTTGCCTAAAAATACCTCATAATTACGATTGAAGTCAGAGAGCATGGGACAGTCTAAAAGCTGTTATCTTAGAGACAATGGCCTTGGTTCTTGAAGCATCTTTCCCAGGACAGACTGTAGGTATTTCAGATGATTCTGCAAATAGTTGGTGAAGGCAAAGAGGCATTGGGGTTTCTGGAAATACTAGACACAATATCAGTGTAGAAGGTAGTAGGAAAGAAAATCACTGTATAGCAACTCTCCTATGAGGACAGGCTGAGAGAATTGGGGTTGTTCAGCCTGGAGAAGAGAAGGCTTCAGGGAGATCTTATTGCAGCCTTCCAGTACTGAAAGGGGCATACAGGAAAGATGGGGACAAACTTTTTAGCAGAGCCTGTTGCAACAGGACAAGGGGTAATGGCTTTCAACTGGAAGAGGGAAGATTTAGACTAGATATAAGGAAATAATGTTTTTTTACAATGAGGGTGGTGAAACACCGGCCCAGTTTGCCTAGAGATGTGGCAGATGTGCCATCCCTGGAAATGTTCAAGGTCAGTCTGGGCCCTGAGCAAAGTAATCTAGTTGATGGCGTCGCTGATTATTGCAGGGGGGGTTGGACTAGACGACCTTTAAATGTTCCTCCCAACCCAAACTATTCTAGCAGCACTTGCTCGGCTAAGCCTGGCACCACAGAAGAGCCAGGGATCAGCCTCAAGAGAATCTACATAAAGTACATGCTTAAGTGGACTAAGTAAGTAGAGTAAAACACAGTAACATTCTGGGTACACATATTGCTCAAGATACTCTTTAATATATTAGCTGTTAATCTTTTGCTTCTGGTGACTCTTTTCTGTGCCAGCTGCTGCAATTTAAAACATAATTGCTAGTGAAGTGGTGAAAAAAATTAGAGAATGCCCAGGTGCAAGCTGTTCAGGGCTGGGAGGCTGTTTTCCAAGGCAATTTCAGACCAGATGATGCTTGTAGACAACTCTGATGCAAGACTGAAATGGAGTAACTAAAAGGAGGGGGTAAACTGCACCAATAAAAGCTGAAGGGGGCTAATATTATAGAAGTTTTGTAGGTCATGTGAGGTCAGTGAGAGAATTTGTCCATCTTTTTTTACTGTTTGCTTAGTAACAGTGGTGGCTGAGAAGCTAGTGTTAAGCCCAGCATCAGAATTATTTCTGATCTTTGGAAACCAAAACCATATGCTGCAAGGAGTAATTGGATGAGAATTAATCATCCACCACTGCAGTAAGCAGGAAAAATTCAGCTCCTACTTGACATCTCCGCATACAAAATGGGCTATAATTGCAGTGACTAATATTTCTAGCAGTGTTATGCTGGATCTGTACTTTTTGAAGAGATACTTCAAGGACTCCTAGTGTTAACAATATTTGGACAATATAGAGGTACCCATGCTGGATGTTGGTATGAAGGGTGGCCTCAATATTCCTATTTTTGCCACTAATCTGTTTCCTAGGCTATTTCTTGAGATGGTTTGGAATAAAATGACAGGAAAATTGGTCATCGCACAGCAATAATTTTAATGAAAAATAACTGCTGATTTGAAAGCGGGTATGTTTGAAATTAGAGAGTTTCTAGGAAGGACTGTTTTTCAGGCTGACTTAAAGAGGAAGTTTGAAGATTACGTGTTTAGTCACAAAAGCCATCATCGTTATACTGTGTACAGCTCTTCTGTCAGCACCTGACTAGAAGCATGGGACAGGTCTGGATTTAAAAGGGTTAATGCTAACATGGTGCTTTATTCGGCCCAGAAAAAGGGAAAAAGGAACATTAAACATACTTTTTGATACTAAAAGAGGTAGTTTTCCTTGCTTACAAGTCCTAGAAATTGGTTTAACAAATATTTATATTAAAGGTAAAAGAGAAGTCCGAAGAGGTGGACAAATGAAGTGTTGGTGTTACCCCCTTGCTCCATACTACCTCTTCCTCCTTGCTCCCATAACCACCCTCGTTCACCACAGCTATGCTGCTGACAGGCCTGCTCCTTAGCACCACCACCAAAACTGTTAGAATTTTGAATTCTTTCTTCCACCTCTCTTCTGCAGGGCCTCGCTCTCCCCAGCAAAGATTATCAGCCTTGGATGCTCTTGCCTGATGTCGTTCCCTAATGCATTGCCCAGCAAAGGAGCGTGACACTGAGCTCTCACCCCGCTGTAACTGGGGTTGCTTTGTAACAATCACAGCATGTGCAAAATTCTTGGGCTTTTAGGCCATCAATGTCTCTTCCCTTTGATCCATCAGACAGCAGCAGAGCTCATGGCCTCCTGAGGGCTCCTCTGCCGTCTCTGTTCATCGTTGAGGAGGGAGGTGTCAGGTCTTGCTGTTGCTTTAGGTGCCAGCCCTCAGGCTTCTGTATACATGGGCCCTAGAGTAACTGGACTGACAGACTCCCTGCTCTGCTGAAATTCCTCACTCATAAATCTTCCCACCTATAACTAGGCAGATCATCATCAGGTCCACCAATAATCCCTAAAAGGTGTCAACCAACAGATTGCCTGTACTAGAAACCAGATGTTACTTCTGTATACAGACCTTCCTGTAACTGACAAAAGGAGAAAAGTGAAAGCTTCCGTTAAGGATGTGCTTTGTTTTCCTTGGAAGTGTTCACCTGTTGGTTTGAGTACTTTAGAAAGCCTTAAGATAACCATATCGGGGTAGATCTTTATTAGTCATAGGGATGGAGCAGAGGATGTTTACAGACCAAGAGAAAGCACCCAGGATATAACACAAAAAGCCAGCAAAAATGGAGCATTTGATGCTTGGATATATTTTTTTAATACAAACCTTTTAAGACTGTCAATCGTTTTTGTAAATCAAACCATTTCATGTTTGTCTATGAATTATGTGAGTACATTAAAGGAAACATGGCCTCTTAGTCAGTAAGTATTCACGCTCCATTTATCTGCAACCCCTGGGAAAATGAGTCTCTTCTGATGTTTATAAATACCTCCAAGGGACATGCTGCAAGGTGAGAGTAAGGTGAACAGATACATAGGACCAGGTAAGAATAAGGTGGCAACAAATAAATTGTGGCTAAAAATCCAAAGGCTCTTCCTAAACTTGACCACTGGAGGAGTTCTGGAGCAGTAAGAAGAGGAATAAAATATGAACCTATTTTTAGTTGAAATTCAATAATAAATTTATATGACAGGGTGTATTCAATAGCTTAAGTGTAAGGATTCAGGAGGTCTCCTTCAAGACTACTTCAAATGATTTGAAGTAAAGGTATTTTCAGAAAAATATTTATTGAACAACTCTGTAGTATGCCACACATAATTTTCGTTGATGGTGAGGAATATGTGATTTGTGTAGTGTCTGCATCCAGTTATTTATACAGCAGTTGATTAAAAAAAATTTAAAGACTTAGCCATAAATATTTCAGGTTTTGCAGAGATAGGATACCTTTTTTGCTTCCTAGATTGTTTTGAGGGGGAAAGAAAAGAAGCCCTTGTCCCTGCATCATTAAAAGTGTTGAGTACTGAATATTACTAAGACTGTAACAAAGAATTGCACCTGCAGATGCTCTAAAATTGTCAGCTATAGACCTGATCTAGGTGGTCCTGCTCCAGCGGGGGGATTGGACTAGATGATCTTTCAAGGTCCCTTCCAATCCCTGATATTCTGTGATTCTGTGAAAAGCGGTGAAGTGAGCTTGCATGTCTGTATATTTAGGCATATGTATAGTTCAGGGAAGAAAGGCATGCTTTAAACTCTTCTGTTGAGGACTGAAATCAAAATTGAGTCCTGAATAGGACTTTATACTTGATTTTTTTTCCAGATTGAACTAAGTTTTTCATTGAACGGTCCATACAGCATGCACCATAGGTGCAAAGCAGTATTTCCTGCAGATGTCTGAAGCTCTAAGATGCTGCTTTGACATGGGAAGCAGAGAGTAATTTTTCTTAAAAACTGACTTCTGAAAAGTTTTAGAGAAGGACCAGAGACCTTTTAGTATTTCAAACACACACCAACTCTTAGGAAGCTGTTAGCATGTCATGTGTCTCAGCTGGAAAGAGAACCCATTTCTGGCCATGAAAAACCTGAAAGTAAAGATGAAAGGGAAGAAAAGGCTGTTGGGTCAAGAGCTGGATAATGTGTGTTTATCATGGCCTCTTTTCTTACTAAGAAACTATTGGAAGACACTGCAGCTGCACAACTTTCTGTGAACATCAAGTTCTGGGCTTCCCGGTTCAAGAAGGACAGGGAACTGCTGGGCAGTGTACAGCAGAGGGATACAAAGATGATCAGAGGCCTGGAGCATTTCTCTTATGAGGAAAGGCTGAGGGACTTAAGTCTTTTTAGTCTGGAGAAAAGTAGACTGTAGGCAGATCTGATCAATGTCTATAAATACTGAAAGGGTGTGTGTCAAGAGGAAGGGGCCAGTCTTTTTCCAGTGGTGCCCAGTGAGAGGACAAGAGTAAATGGGCACAAACTAGTACATTAGAAGTTCCATCTAATCATGAGGAGGAACTTCTTGACTTTGAGGGTGGCAGAGCACTGGAACAGGCTGCCCAGAGAGGTGATGGAGTCTGTCTCTGGAGACATTCAAACCCTGCCTGGACACATTCCTGTGCAACCTGCTCTAGGAGCACCTGCTCTGGTAGGGGGTTTGGACTAGGTGATCTCCAGAGGTCCCTTCCAGCCCCATATCATTCTGTGTTTCTATAACTGATATTATGGATGGTGAGTTGCTCTATTAACACTAATATCATTACTTAGATCTTTATCACCTGCCATAGACCGAGTAAAATATCCAGGGAAATTAAAATGTGATTTTTAGTCTCTGTCACTATATTGTGTAATAAATGTGAAAAACATATTTTAATGAGGCTTCATTGTGGATTATCTCATGGCAAACTATTGCCTCCTGTACTCACCGCACAATCTGGGAACATGATGCCTCAACATAGAGATGCTTTTTGCAAACAGATGTCTGTTTGGGGACCCGGGCTTGCATACTAAATGCGGGATGCAATGGAATGACACGTCTTCTACTACCTCCTCATCAGAGGAACAGAATTAGGAGTTTGATATGTAGTCATGGGAGAGCAGTAAGCGAAATTGTAGAGGCTAAGCAGAGCACCATTGTTAAATGGTTAGATAGTTTAACACTGCTATTGACTGAGCCATAATCACTGGTAGGTGAAGTTCAACTCTTATAACTGTAGCAGCTCTAAAGAAAGGTAAACAGGATGATACCTGTGCTTTATTTCACAGGGTGTGTGACCCTGCCACAGTAAAGCTTTTAAGCGGTTCTGTCTGCACTTTGTGGAATCAACAGCCTGGAAATATTTTGCAACATAATACCTTGAGATATGTTCAGGATAAATTATTTTAGATGGAAATGAGTCATGCTCCTGCAGTGAAATGCCTTTCTAAAATTGCTCAATAAGAAATAATAGGTAGTCAGTTTTATGGTGATGAAAACAACACCCTGAGAGAAAGACTGGTGTGGTGGGTAAAAGCCCTGCTAGCTTTGACATTTGTGAAATATGGAGAAGATTTACTTGCACAGCACTCTCAATCTGCAACCAGTGGGCTGCGGCATGAAGCAAGAAGTCTGAGAGTAGCTACGCTTCTGGTGGTGGATTTTTTAACAATTATTTTTAACAGCTCTCAGACATCAGGACAGTGTTGTGGTTAAATAATTATGTTTGTTTTGGATGCCAACAGAAGAGGCAGATGTGCAGACTCACGCTAGGAAATAGAATGAACTCTTCAGAGCCATTAGAGTTTGCCAAGAAAATTAAGACACCCCACACCTCTCCCTTCAGACTGAAGGTGATGAGGTATGGGAAGGGCTCTGGCACTGTGTGTAAGACAGACAGCATGAAATAGAAGAAAAATGACCCAAGGTAAAAAGGAATTTTGAGTCCGCATGTATTTGCCATGTGTGCTCCAGAACTAATTTAGCATTTCTTGGATAAGAGGGCAAGGCTGGAAAGAAGAGAAGGTAATAACAGCAATGGATTATATTATTTGGCTGGGCTTTGCAAATGACAGCAGTGTGCACAGCGTGGACTGGGGAACTGAAGCAGTGCCCTTAATTCAAAAGAATTAGGCCTAGAGGCAAAGGTTATGCTGCAGCGAAAGGCAAACCAGCAGCCTGAAAGCACACACAACATTTGCAAACTTTGAGTTGGATAAAGAAAGGCGAACAGGCAGAAGTGTTGCCAGAAAGAATGGTATTAGCACTACAAAGGAGATAAACAGTGAAAAGCTGGGCTGCATAGCATTGATCTTACAATAGAGGATGTGATTATACAGGTAAATACCAGCTGGGAAAGAATCTGTTCTGTAGCAGTGACGGGAAAAAAAACATAGGTTAGATAAAAGTGAAGCTCTTAGTTTCATCTAAAGTGCAGCTGTCAGGGCATTACCGTGACTGAGGAAGATTCTGAGGACAGTCCAGTGGACAGGACACAAAGCTGTACAGGCTACAGCTGCAAAGCTCAGTAACCCATGGTAAGACCTCTAGGAATGCTACCATTGCCCTAGAACAACACAAGCCATTGAGGATGGGATTCAGGCTGCAATTCAAATACCTCAATTACAAAGTCTGTAAATGTTTGTTTATGCAGAAATTGTCTCAGCTCCTGTTAGAGTTAACAAGAGATTTTGAGGTTAAGTTGGTTACTTGTACATAAGCCTTTAGCCATCCCCAGTGAGACATGGATTACCTACAGATCACGTTTTGTAACTGCAAACCCCATGTGAATGTCTCTAATACCCAAAGGAGATATACATTGGGCAGGATATATGGCTGCCTAGTCATAAATGTTTAATGTCACTACAGGTGTGAAGGTTTATTTTGCCTGGCCTCCAGCAGCCATATCAGCAAGGGAAGGACTGGAAGGATTTCTAGTGAGTTCTGCATCAAGCTGCCAGTGCTTTGTAGAGGTTTTTCAGTATCACTGGAGCAGCTGAATTGGCACTAGGTACCTGTGGTCAGGAAAATGAATTCTGCCTCTAGCATCTGGGCAAAATGTTGTCAAAAGAACTTTGGATTAAATTTGGGTTCTAATCTAGTGGGCTACCTCATAGAAAAAAAAAATAATCAGGCACTTAGAACAACGTAATAAAGTATTATGTCTCTATATGTAAGCCTATACCAATATTCCATTTGAAAGTTACAGGACAGAGACTTTTAATACTTTAACATCTTAAAAAGAGTATGTAAATTTCATGTGTGGGTTGTTAAAACTAGTACCTTAATGTCTCAGAAGCTGGACAGCTGGAGCAAAACAGGCTGGGGAGAAAATCTGTAGGAATGATAGTCCACCCCCAAAAATAAATTTAAAAATTGTCGTAGATTACTATATACCCTTCCTGCTGTAGCCTTAGCAGAAAACATTTGGGCAGTAGCCATTTGGGCAGAGCCCGCTCTGTAAAGGCACACACTAGACCTGCCACTCATCTCTCTCTCTCCACCTCATGCTGTCTCTGCCTTTCTCTTATCCTGACTATACACATGGTGCCTGTCAGAGGGAGGCAGCAGGGAGACGGTGTGGAGGAGGAAAGCAGAGGCTACAAAAGTGTCCCCAGTATTGGGTTTGCCCCAGCTGCTCCTGAGCTCCTGTGGCAGCCCAGCACTGCGTGTACCTCAGGTGGCACGGGGGGGAATGATGGTGTCTCTTGCTTCTGTCACGGCTCCATCCTCCTCAGCAAAGGGCATGGGCTGACTCTGCTGTGTGCAAATGCCAGCTGGAGGGCTTCACCTGCACCCACCATGAATGTGCTCTTGATGGAGTCATGGCAGTACCTTAACTGCTACTCTCCTGATGAATGCTGTTAAGTCAGGATGATTAAGTAATGAGGCGAGTGAAGCTTAACATATTAAAAAAAATAATGTCATGTGTGGTAAAAGCGATTTGCATTTCTTATGTAGCATACCTGTGGTTTTTTTCAATAAAAATCCAGGTGTTACAAATTATATGCTTAGTGAATTTTGAACAGTGAAGGAATGAAATTTAGACTTAATTAAACTAAATCCTTTTAATAAAGAGCTGATATTGGTTTGTCAGACTACAGATGCAACTTTAATTATAATTTATAAACTATTAGCCATTCTGTTTTAACATAGCAAGTATGAAAAAATATCAGTCGAATTACTAGAAAAGAGGTGGCCTCTGGAAAATAAAGCCAAGATAAGAAGTTACTGTCTCAATCCAGAAAAAATGCTTGAACACAGACATATACCTCAGTGATACAAGTGACTATGCAGTGGGCAAGACACTGGGAAAAGAGACCTAGGAGGAGAATCTCAGGGAGGTTAATTAGTATAAAATATTATAAAGATTTCCAGTCCAGGAACCCAAGCTTCAGTTTCAGGTGAGCTACCCGAGCCTCTTTGCATTCTTGCCTGTGTTAATTTAAAAAAGATTCTTTTCATCTCAAAGTTGGGTCCCAGTGATGCAAGTCCACAGCTGAGCAAATCATTCATGTTTTCATTCCCAGAGATGAAGATTACCCAGATTTTTGTGTTGCAAGAACTGTACTTGTGGACAGATTTAATTCAGGTGATTTAATAGAGGGAGAATGGTTTTTATATTTTTTTTTTCAGTTCTATAAGCCAACTTCAGATCTAAAATGCTTATGTTTTTCTGCTCTCAAAATGCCAGTCAGACCTTTGCCAATAGGAACTAGCATAGTGAGCGAGACCAGCTGTACATTTGGCCTTTCTCATTCATTATTGTATTTTGGATTACTTGGACCATAGGGGATACATTTTTACCTTCTATGTATTTGCTACTAATTTTCTGGGTTTTTTTAAGGTGTTGCTTGACATCTGTCTAGTGTGAGTAACAGGCAGTGTGCTGCATCCTTTCCACTTAACTTCTGCAGAGGAAAGCAAAATTGTTGCATGCAATTTTAAATGCTACTAAAGATTTTTAATTTCTCTTCTGACATGAGGTCACCATAATTCATGAGAATAACTTTATTTTCTTTGTCTGGCAAGTAAAAGCTTTATTTTATTTACTAGTAGGATTAGCCTGCCTGAGTTTTCACTTTGTTAGTCTTGTCCCAAGAACACTGCAGCCTCATGCTATGGTAGTGGAAAACTCTTCTAGCATTATTCAAGGGAGTAATTGACATTTGAATAATTGTCTGCTGTACAATTATTCTATTTAGTTCACCTCTATCTATGATAATTGATTATAAGACAAGTAGTACATGGCACACCTAGTGTCTTCTTGGGCCATATACTGAGTTATTTTTTATTTTATGTAGCTAGTAGTGAAGGGTCCTGGGTGAATTTCAGTCTGGTACCAAAAGTCTATGTGCTTCAATGATTGTTAGAATATGTATTTTCTTCTGAATGTCTGTATTTATCACTGTGCTATCATGTTATTTTCATATCTTCTTTCAGGAAGGGAAGAGTTCATATTCCCAGTTAAAGATATGGGAAGCAGAAGTCTAGAGAGATTAAAATTTGCTGTTATTGATGCTGCCATAAAGAGAAATCAAAATGAGGTCTTCTATGTCTCTACTTAATGCTACAAACATGATTTCTTCCATCTTGCTCTCATGGTGCAACACCTCAGAGAAAAACAGTCACTTGAAAATAATTCCTGTTTAAAACTGAGGTCATAATTTTAAAACAGTTGATGTTATTCCCTTAAATGATTTTGTATTTCTCCTGATGTAAGTCCACATTTATCTTCTGTGCCCAAAGAGGTTTTAGAAGGATTTTGTAGCCCTGTTTGCTCTCTTTACAGGTGTAACAGGAAGAACAGTAACTCTTTTGTGAAATCTGTAGATTGCCCTCTAGTACTTCATAATTTAGTATAAGCTTCACTATTGCTATTCTTTCCATTAAAGCACCTTTCTTAAAGCACCCTTTCTATATTATGCTATGAGGTTTTCTGAACTTACTGCGGAGGCACGTAAATCTGTTTTGTCACTTTACTCACTGAATTTCTTAACAGGAAATCTGAGTATTTTCAATTTTCTTCTCTTCAGACAGCTGGAATGAATAGGTCTTAGATAATTCTGGTAATTCAGTCTGTAAACTATTCTTAGTTACAGATTCCTATAAATAATGACCAAGATGGGAATGAACCGGATTTGTCAGTTTTAGTGAACTTATGTAGATATGAAATATAGCTATCAAAATATGTACTTTGCAAGCCTAGAAAGAGCTCTTATAAACTGGAAGGTTTATTATGATAGAGTACCAACTCTTAATATTGTCACATGCTTCCTTATACTAGCAATTACATTAAGAGACAGATTTCTGCAGGTCTTAACACTCATCTGATTTAAAATAATTTTAAACAGATGCTAAACAATTTATATTTAAATATAAACATAAAGCAATTAAATATAATGCACTTCATGGCAGTGTGCAGAGAATGAAGGCAGCACCTTCTGCCTCAAAATTGTGGGAGAGTAGTTCTAAGAAGTATTGTAGTTGAGGGCTTTTAGCCATGCCTCTACTCTGCTTTTGCTACACCAAAGAAACTTAAGTACCTTTTTTTGTACCTTTGTAAGAGCATAGTTGCCTTACATGGAATATAAGAAATCTATACATAAAGATCAAAGCTGTTAACAAAGGAAAACAATACTTGCTGTAAAATCTCCATGTTACTTCATATGCCAGTGTTATCTGTTAGGTGGAGGTTAAAAATTCTGAAGCATTCTCAAACTGGTTATTTAGTTCTGAGAGTAAATCACAGTCAAAAATTTTCATACTCTTTTTTTCTGGTGGAAAAAAGAATTTTTCTGTAGGGTACATGTATTGTTTGGAGTTAGACTGTGGTTCAGCTTGACATTGGTATTGTCAGTGTGGTTTACATTTCAGCCTTAGTAGACTTCCACTTATCTCCTTTTTCACAAAGCAGTTATTGTTTTCTTCTCTGAACTATCCCTGGTATTTAGTGGTTTTCCTTAAGTTCAGTCTGCAAAACCGGGCACAGTATTAGAGCAAAGGCTTTACCAGTGGGGTTCAGAGAGTATGGCTTTACCAGTGCCTTGTGGGCCATATTCTAATACTCTTTTTAACAGTAAAATGTTTCAAACTGCTTTCCAGCTTGTGCTATTGCCAATAAATTGTTTCCCTAGGTGTTTGTGAAGTTCAATATCCTTAAATAAATACCTTGTACGTTAAATTTTCTCCTTGCTTTCCAGAGGCCTCCGCAGTAGCTCATTTTGTATTGCAATTCTATCCCCAAGGCAGACTTTTTTTTTCTCAGCCTCTTGTTATCTGCAAATTTAATAGCATGTACTTTCCATTCAGTCACCCAGGTGGTAAATGAGGTTATTGAATAGTACTGGATTCAGGACATATCCCTTCTAAATAGTACATGCTTCCATTTTGATTATCAATAACAGATAACTGCTATCTGAATGAAGTTTTCTAACTAACAATACATCCAACCTATAGTAGTTTTATCATGTTTTACAAAAGGGAAGGCTTATCCTTGTTTTGCTTATGAAATGTGACATACTATTTGACAAGCACATCAAGGGCTTGTGTCAAAACAATCATGGCCATGGGAAAAGCCTTGCTGGTTTCACAGTATTTATTCATATCATGTTCGTGTCTGTATGTCCTCACTTAAGCGATTCGCTTATGGTTTCACTTATTTATTTATTCACTTAATTATTTTTAGCAGAATTTTTATGACAAACTAAGTATTAGTTTATAAGCCTTTAACTCTTCCTTTTTAAGGACAGATACATTTGCCTTCTTTCTCTATCTTCTGCAAATTCTCAAATAGAGCCGCCACTTTCTCTGAGGCTGCTTTAGGCAGTTCTAAATATACTAGACTGTCAGAAAGTTCCTCCTCTACTCCACGCAGTCTAAGCTGGAATTATAGAGAGAAAAGTGAATGTGTGAAAACATTAATTGCATTTTATTATAGCCTGCCGGTGTAGTGTATAGTTTATGTCAGGACCCAGAGCAAATACAACTATGAAGACTGGTGGTGTAGAAAAAATGGGTTCTGTGTTCTTACAGGTACTGCTTTGCCACGTGCAGTGGGTTGAAACCTGCACTAAGAAGCACTGAGGTAGGATCTACCACTTCCCTCCCTACTCCATTCCTCTTAAAAAAAAAAAAAAAAAGGGCAAAAAAAGGCAAAACAAAACCAGGAGCAGTTTATATTTTGCACTCCAAAGGCAATAATGCTTTTTAGGTGCCAGCTGGATTCTCATCTGAATTGGGAAGTCTTTAATGTAATTGCCTGAAACACCCTAATCTAACTGTGAAATCCTTATTGAGATTGTAAGGAGGTAATTAGAAAGCAGTTTGATTTTATTTATTTAATTTGCTACATTCTCTATTCCCTGTTTTGATAAGATTATGCCCAATTAAAAGGCAATTACTTATAGAATTTGTCAGACAAATAACTGTACAAGGGAGACCTTTTCATGCTTGGGGAAACCCTTTCTTATCCCCATTCACCCTTGCCTACCAGAGTGTGATGTTAGGGAATTTTGTTTGGTTGGGGTTTTGTCATGTAGATAAATCAGTAACATCACCTTAACCTGCTTTCCAGTTTAGCCAAACTAATCTCTTTCTTTGACCATGTAACCTGCCTTCTGGATTGGAGGAGGGCTGGGGACATTGCCTACCTGGACTTTGGTAAGGCCTTTAACAGTGTCCTCCACAGCATCCTCCTGGAGAAGCTGGTAAATTATGGCAGAAAGGAGTATACTCTTCACTGGGTAAAAAATGGCTGGATGGCCATGTCCAGAGAGTTGTTACTGATGGGGTGAGACCTTGTTGGCAGCTGGTCACCAGTGGTGTCCCTCAGAGCTCAATTTTGGGGCCAGTCATGTTTAATATCTTTATCAATGATCTGGATGAGGGGATTGAGTGCACCCTCAGTAAGTTTGCAAATGACACCAAACTAGGTGAGAGTGTTGATCTGCTTGAGGGTAGAAAGACTCTACAGAGGGACCTGGACATGTTGGATTGATGGCCAACTGTGTGAGGTTCAATAAGGCAAAGTGCTGGGTCCTGCACTGTGGTCACAACAACCCCAAGCAACACTACAGGTGTGGGGAATAGTGGCTGGAATACTGCCCAGCAGAAAAGGATCTGGGGGTGCTGGTGGACAACCGGCTTAACATGAGCCAGCAGAGTGCCCAGGTGGTCAAGAAGGCCAACAGCATCCTGGCTTGTATCAGGAATGGTGTGGCCAGCAGGAGTAGGGAAGTGATCGTGCCTCTTTACTCAGCACTGGTGAGGCCTCAGTACTGGTGAGGCCTCACCTAGAGTACTGTGTTCATTTCTGGACCCCTCACTACAAGAAGGATATTGAGGTGCTGGAGCGTTGGAGCATGTCCAGAGGAGAGCTACCAAGCTGGTGAGGGGTTGAGAGAACAAGTCATATGGGAAGAGGCTTGAGGGAACTGGGCATATTTAGTTTGGAGAAAAGGAGGCTGAGGGGAGACCTCATTACCCTCTACAACTACCTGAAAGAAGGTTGTAGAGAAGTGGGTGTTGGCCTCTTCTCCCAAGTGAATACTGACAGGACCAGAGGAAATGGTCTGAAGCTGCAGCAGGGGAGGTTTAGACTGGATATTAGGAAGAATTACTTTACTGAATGAGTGATCAGGCACTGGAACAGCCTGCCCAGGGAGGTGGTGGAGTCACCATCCCTGGAGGTATTTAACATGTAGATGCAGCACTTCAGGGCATGCTCTACTGGCATGTTCTAGTGCCTGAGATTGTCGTGGGGTTCTGTGTGTGTATGGTTGGACTTGGTGATTTCAGAGGTCCTTTCCAACCGTGAAGATTCTGTGATTCTGGTGGAAGCGGATGTGGGAGTCATCAAAGGAGTCCTTGAACATTTAGAGGATTTTCTGCAGCTAATAGACTTTCCTTTCCCTCTTGGCATCTCTGTCCTCAGTCTCCCTTCTGTTCACTTCCTTGATATAAGCATCTTTCCATAACTTTCTGGCCTTTCTTTTTTATATATTCTCCAGCACAGTAAGCTTTTGTTCTGGTTGCTTTGGTGCACGACTAAAAAACAAGGTCATTGAAAAGGAGTGAAAAACTATGGAAATGCAAGCTGAATCAGTCAAAGCCAAGAGCTGGGATGTAAAGATCTGTGAGCTTCATAGAAAGAATGTTAGTGCTTGTTTTCTCACCAACTTGTGCATCTATCTCCTATTCTGGAAGTTCTTCTGATAAAATACTAGAAGTTTGTGGTAGCTTTGTAAATTTTGTGGTGACCCGATGTCATTGTTAATTTGGGCTATTACATTCATATTGCAAACAGTACTTTTACAACCTTTTTGCTTGTCTTCCATATTTTCCATTTTCAACATTCTCACAATTATAAAGTGATCCTTAGAGTGAGGAATGTTTTGTCTGGAAGAAGGAGTCTGGAGGGAGCTCTTGAACTCATATGCAGATTTGGTAGCGCTGGCAGAAGTGACCAAAAATTGGGGAGAAATTGCCTATATATTGGAACAAGGAGTAGCATTTTTACAGGTCAGTTGCAGTCAGTTGACCTTTAGCAGGATGATACTCTACTAGGTTTGAAAACAGAACAAGTATAGCAGCTGCTCCAAAGAAAATGCTCAAATATATGAAAATATGTTCACCAAATATGGACACTCTGCCTTTTCTTTCTGCCTCACTGGCTTTATGTATAGGAAGCATGAAATTCTCTGGCAATGGAAAATTTTTCCAAAATATTAGTAAATGTGACATCAAAGGCCCAGAATGACCAATATAGTCTGTCCTTCCTCTAGAACACCTCTACATAAGGCTGACTTGGAGTGCTAAAAACAAGCATGTATTGGAGTATAAAGCTGCCTGTCCTGTGGATGTAATTTTTCATTTCCTTCCAAGAAATAATATTAGAAATACAAAAATATAAATTCACTGAGTTTCATATTTTGGATGTGACAGGAATTGACAAAGGGAAAAACAGCTACCCTGATGAGACCGGTCTTCATTTGGGTGTGCAAAAAATGGCCTATGTCTGCTGAGTATGAGCATGTATTGTGGACACTACTGGCATTTGGAAAATTAAGTCTTGGGAAAACTTAGGAGATGTGTATTCTCTTTCCCAAACTCTTGCAAAAGTCTGGGTGAGGGTTTCAGTGTAGCTGTAATTAGCTCATGAAGCGCAATGAAACTATATTTCATAGAATCGTAGAATGGTTAGAGTTGGAAGGGACCATTGAGCTCCACACCTGCCCCCACACCTGCCCCGCCCCACTGTGACTGGGGACACCTCCCACTAGAGCAGGTTGCTCAAAGCCCCATCCAGCCTGGCCTTAAACAGTTCCAGGGATGGGGCATCCACAGCTTCCCTGGGCAACCTGTTCCAGAGTCTCACCACCCTCACAGTAAAAATTTTCTTCCTAATATCTGATCTAAATCTCCCCTCTTTCAGTTTAAAACCATTACCTCTCATCCTATCACTACAGTCTCTGATAAAGAGTCCCTCCCCATCTCTTCTGTAGGCTCCCTTCAGACATTGGAATCCTGCTATAAGGTCTCCCTGGAGCCTTCTCTTCTCCAGGCTGAACAATCCCAACCCTCTCAGCTGGTCTTAATAAGAGAGGGGGTCAAGCCCTCTAATCATCCTCATGGCCCTCCTCTGAACCTGTTCCAACGGTTCCATGTCCTTCCTGTGTTGAGGACTCCAAAGCTGGACTTGGTACTCCAGGTGGAGTTTCATGAGAGCGGTGTAGAGGGAAAAAATTACCTCCCACGACCTGCTGGCCAGGCTTCGTATGATGCAGCCCAGGATGCGGTTGGCTTTCTGGGCTGCCAGCACACATTACTGGTTCATGTCAAGCTTCTTATCCATGAACAGCCTTCTCCTCAGGTCTTCTCTCCAGTCATTCTCTGCCCAACCTGTATCACCACATCCCAGGTGCAGGATCTCGCCCTTGGCCTGGTTGAACTTCATGAGGTTCAGTTCATTTGGGCACATCTCATTTATGAAAAGAAACATCAAAGCAGCATTCATGAACTTTAAAATCCTTCCACTTCCTAACTGAATGGAGAGTGCCCCTGAGAAGATGTACTTTCATTTAGAGTACAGACAAAAATATTTTGACGGGACACATTAAACAATGTTTCTCTGCTTTTAGAAGAAAATTTTACTTTTAGGAAAGTATAACTGTTTGTTGCATGGGAATAAAATTAACTGCTGGGAAAGTTGTAGGCCTAAAGAACTGGATTTTTCTGGAAGATCAAGTTGAAGACACATGTTCTTCTGTTGGACTCCATTGTTTTTTCACCTCTATACTCATTGAACCTAAACAGATACAAATCATAGAGTACACTTCAGCTGCCTAAAATCTGACAAGTGCAGTATCAGGTGTCTTATTTAGCTTCCATTGCCATACATTGGTCAATCATGGTCTGTTATTAAATATGTCATCCTCATGAAGATGTTTCAGCTATGTCAGTTCATTGCAAATGACTGACTTTAGGCAACTGTATTGAGCCTGTGATGACTCAGTTATCAGTACTTCTGTTTCTCTAGAGGAAACACTTTGACTGCTATAGTCTGGAATTGCACTTCTTCAGTCATTGCTATAAAGCCTGGTGACTCACCTTCACACCAAGATTTGATTCGGACATTTAGATCTCTCCTACTTGTCAAATTCCATCTGAGTTCCTCTGCTGCAGTAAAATGACACTTATTAATACTTCTATTCATTATTTGGATGTTCAACATTCCATACCATTCCTAACACCTTATCCTCAAAGCATCTGTTTTTCCTATATCAAGCCTTTTTCTGATTAACAATGTCATCTAACTTTCTCATCAGGAAATTTCAAGGGCACAATTTTTAAGCCAAGGTAAAAATATTAAAAAGTATTCCCAAGGATTTTCCTAAGGTGACTTTATCAGTAGCAATTCCAGTTGCTGTCTCTTAGTCTTTTTATCTCTTCTTCATTTCTTACAGCAAACCTAATGTTTTCCAACTTAAATACTTTTTTTTCCATTTATTGTCTATCAAATACTTATTTAAAGTTCTGGTAAATCAAAATAACAACATTCCTTTTGTCTAGAAAATTATTTAAACAAGAAATGTCAGTTTACTGGTTATATATTTCTAGCAATGTTATCTAGTATATTATGCCATGTTCTATTTTTTTTTATTTGCTAGCACATTCTTTCTTAACAATGTTTCCCTCCCACCCTGACAAGTATTTGCACATAACCATGTTACAGTAATAGATCTTTTCCCAGCACTTTACCCTCTATTTTTCTTATGTATAGGTACTACAGTTGCTGCTCCTTATTTTACTACTAGTCCAGACCTTAATTGTCATGAGGAACAGAGAAGATACAGACTAACTAACCAGGCTAAGAAGCAGAGGGCACAATGGGCACAATCTGATATACAAGATATACAATTATACAATTTGATATACAAGAGTGAAACTATTAGGAAGCAAGTTCTAAACAAATGAACAAAAGTAATTTTTCATCCATTATAGACTAAGCTTTAGAACAGGTTGCCCTGCAATATTGTGCATGTAATATTTTATATTAGCTTATAAATTGACATTTGGGGCTACTAAATATATTCTTTCATACCTAAATACAACAAAGAAAAAATTCCTGAGAATTCATTATCAAGAACATTCAATTCCACAAGCTTGTTTTGTTCTTACTCTCTTTCCTTTTGTTCCACTACTGACAACTATTGGAGACCAAAGAGTGGTCCAAAGGCCTCACTCTCTCTGTATCTCCATCTATGTTGTCACATATTATTTACATTGTTCTGACCAAATGTTTTTAATGGAGGGCTACAGTTTGATTATGTTTTTCCAAAAATGACATTTCTTTTGCCATTTATTCTTCTTTCTGCTTATACTTGTCTTCTTTCTCTCTAGGACAGTTCACTCAGTTTTTACCTATCTTGGTTTTCTTTTGCTTTTTGTGGGCTTTGTTTCTAACTAAAGAAATATGTCGCTTAGGCTGTTTTAATAGGTTTCTTATTCGATTACATGCTGTTCTTATCTTTTTACTTATTCTACTGGCTAGAAAGAAATTACCTTAATGTTTCTAACCTTAATCACTTATTGATAGTGGAGGCTCATCAGTAGCCCAAACCTCGCTGTTCTTACATGAAAGCAATGACTGAAAACTAAATTCTATTTTCTTTCCTACAGGCCTGTCTAAATTTCCAATTGCTGATTATTTCCCACAGTCGCTCTTCTATAAACCGTAATCTTTTTACAGGCAGTTAACACTTTTCATATGTTACACTTTATCAATACTTTCCTTGAAAAAAAGCTTCTAAATAATCCAGTCTTTTAAAAATCTTAAGAAAAATTATGTTCATTAATGCAACCTGAAGTCCCTTCTATAAAAAAATTATTCCACTTTCCACATTACTACCTAAATGAATTATTTTTGCCAGCAACAACTCAAGGCTTTTTGAATAAGTGTGTATTAAGATAAACAAGGAAAACAGTTCCCGACTGAATGAGTTTAGATAGTGAATTATACTATATTCTCAATTTGCAAAACAACTGACCTCTCATGATGCGATGACTTCTGTGCATTTACGCTAACAAACATCCTTACTTCTTGTCATATTCACAGCTATGGTTTTTTGAATCAAGTACTCTGTGCTAGTGGTGAAGTGCGTATGATCACTCCATGCACCAGGATGTCTGCAGAAGTACATCTCACCTGAGGTGCAAGAAGAACATTTGTAACAGGCCACTAGTCTGAACCGTGACATGATGTGTTTCAGTCTTTGGTTCCATTATTATTTTAATACTATGATTCCAAACTACATTCAGCCATATCCGGGGGTGGAATTCCACACTTCCTTTTGACAGTATGTACCTACTACTGAGACGTCTTATCAGAAACCATTTCCAAACATATTAAAGACAAGATGTTGATGGGAGCAGTCAGCATGGATTTATAAAGTGGAAATCATGACTGTTCAACCCGACAGCCCTCTATGATGAGATGACTGGCTTGGTTATACACAGGGAACGGACTCAGTGTATTTGCAGACAATACAAAACTGGAAAGAGGCACTGATAAACCAGATTAGTATGCTGCCATTCAGACCTCAACAAGCTGGAGAAATGGACCAACAGGAATTTTGTGAAGTTTAACAGAGTGATATGTCAGGTCCTGCCCCTCGGGAAGAAAAACTCCAGGCGCGAGGACAGGCTGGGGCCAATTGGCTATAAAGCAACTTTGTAGGAAAAGACCTCTAGGTCTTGGTCAACACCAATGTGTGAGTTTGGTGTTGTGAGTCACCAATCAATTGTGAGTCAGCAATGTGCTCTTGAGGCAAAGAACACCAACCTTACTGGCCTGCATCAGGCAGAGTATTGCCAGAAGGTTGATGGAGCAGAGCAGTGCTCTGCTGAGCACTGGTGGGACACATGGAGACACTAGAGTGGACACATGGAGATGCCGGAGTGCTGTGTCTAGTGCTGGGCTCCCCAGTAGAAGAGATACATGGACATACTGGAGCGAGCCAAAAGAGCACATAGAAGGAGAGCCTGAGAGAGCTGGGACTGTTCATCCTGGAGAAGAGAAGGCTCTGGGGGGGCTTGTATCAGTGTGTATAAATATCTGCTGGGGGACAGTAAAGAAGACAGAGCCAGTTGTTTCCAGTGAGATGACAAGAGGTAATGGGCACAATTTGTTATACAAGAAATTCTATTTAAACATAAGAAAAAAATTGTTTATGCTTGGGGAGGTTAAGCACTGGCACAGGTTGCCTAGAGAGGCTGTGAAGTCTCTATCCTTGGAGATAGTAAATATTCAACTGGACGTGGCCCTGGGCAGCCTGCTCTGGGTGACCCTGCGCTGAGCAGGGTGGTGGATGAAACTACCTCCAGAGGTATCTTCCCATCTCAGCCAGTCTATGATTGTGTGGTTCTGTATTTCTTTTATATTTTCCAGCCCAAGAGAAAGAAGATCAAAATAGTGCAGTATATGGAATGTTTCATTGTAAAATACAATTAAAATAATCCATATCTTTTATCATCAAGCAATAGATGTAATATTAAAAAAAAAAAAAAGACAAGGCTTTAATTTCTTCATGTGTGATAAAATCATGGAGTTTATTTTTTAATGTTTCTGTGTTTCTTATTTACCCAAATGTTTATTATCCTTATTTTGATTGCTTGTTGTCAGCTTCTTTTGTTATAGGTGGAATTAGTTGAATGTTTAGTTTAGATACCAGAGGACTTACTCTAAGAAGAGTGTCCTTATTTAATCTTTCATAAGCCTTTCTCACTGTGAAGAAGTGTAATTATGAACATAGGAGAAAAGGAAAGAATATTTTCTCAGTTATGTGGACCTAATTATTGGAATCACAACTGTTCCATTTTAGATTATTTACATTGTATTACAATCTTTTTTGGTTTAGCAAGACCATATTTGTTCCAAGAACTGTTTCCACAAGTTGAAATATGATTTCTGTACGATTTTAACAATTTGCACACCTAAAAAGTTATATATGTTTTTAAAATGATGAAAGAAGAAATGCTAAGAGATGTATCTAAGAGTTCTCCAATTTCTGGCTTATTTTAATGGATGCCATCTGAGCCTATGTCTATTGAGGAGGACACCAATATAAACCTGAATCTTTACTGGCACTGTCTTTTCTTTTTCTTTCTCTTGCAATTTTTATGATCGTTCTGATTACTGTAACATCCCATAAGAACATTAATGACTAAGCTTCCTATACAATTGGTACAACTTTTAGGCTATGTCAGGTTAATCTTCCTAAAGTAAATTAATAAAAAATCTCCAAAGAAGAGAGGAGATAGTATAGAAAGCCAAAGCAGAGACATAGTCAATGTCTGTTTCCAATAAACTGAATCTAGAAACATACATTTTCTCAATATATGTAATTTATATCCAATGGTGATGCACAAAGAACATGTGAATGTTAAGAATGTGCTTTCATTTATGCAGCCTTGAGGTCTGAGACTGAATTCTCCTGGAAAGATGTCTCGCAGGTTATTTAGTTGTGTTAATAGTCCAATAGGACAATTATTTAATCTGATAATTTTTAAAAATATTTAGACAAGATCCAACATTTTTAAGATATAGAAAGTGGCAGCTTGTCTTGTAATTAGCCTGTAGCCCAAAAGAACAGTTTATAATCTGAAAGATTATAGTAATACTCACTCCCAAGTACCGTAAATTGATGCATAACTCAAACATAAAAGCACTATGATGAAAACAATCGGGGTTGCTTAGAGACAAAAATACCATAAAAAGTAAATCACTACTTTCATCATCTGTTTATTCAAGCAGTGTAGTCATATGTGTTCTTGTATCACTATCCCATATATGCATACCAAATGCTGAGATTACACCCTGAGAGCTTACAATTCAAGCACCTATATGCATAATAATAATGTTCCTTCATACAAGCATTTCACAGCTTGAAAAAAGGCCAAGGTTTCAATCATAGGGATTAATGTTCTCCATTGGTCCCAGTGTATCTCCAATCATGCATTGAAATGACCAACACTTTAACTCCAATCAAAAAGTTAATAAGTTTCTTCACCTTATGCATGAGGAGTAATTGTCAGCTATATAATACTATTTTTTACCAAAGAGGGAAAATTTACCTTTCAGTTTGTAATGCTGCTAAGATTCAGAACTGTATTTAGAAGGCTGTCATTAAAACTAAGACCAAGTGAAAAACATTTGATGAATAAAAAAATAGATAATCAAATATAAGCTATTGCTTAACATGCCCAATTAAAAAATATAAAACACCTAGGAGAGGAAAACTGTCACAGTGTTCTCTGCTCATTTAATTTTAATCTGAATTCTCTGGTGCTAAGCATTGACACAAAAAACCTCTGCTGCAGTAACTTCAGGCATAGGCCAGTTCAGATGCTTCTAAATCAAACGAGTTGCAACTGAGCATGCCTTGGTGCTCTTCTACAGCCCCTAATAATGACGGTTTCTAAGCACCTCGCAATGTTTAATGCTCTGACTTTCACAGTGCTGTTCTCCCCCATGAGGTGGGAAAAGTGCCCCAAACCAGAGAGTGCCTGAAGCTGAGAGCATCTAAACCAACAGTGCGCCAACTGGGAAGCCGCCTAAGGTCGGCCTGCGGGGGAACACTGAAAATGGGATATGTATGAAATGTCATTTCTCTACAGGGCTGAGATGCCTCATGCAGGGTGGCAGGTAAGTGCTCCTCTCCACTTGAGACTCTCATCTCTGAATCCTTCTGCATGGATGACACCTCTCCTTTCTTTCTAAAGCAGAAGCAGGAACAGTTCCTTTATTTTAAAAACGGAGTCTTCAGTATTATGCTGCTGTTCCTGTGCCATTTCTTAGCACTTGCTCAGAATATAGCGTCCTCACATTAATTCCCTCTTGTACCCAAGTGCATTCAGGCCTCTTTTGTCTCTGGAAGCATCCTAGCTTTAAGTTATTCTTGGGTTATGACGTTCTCCACCTCTCCACGTTTTGTGCTTGCTGAGCAGCAACAATTCCTGGTTGGAGATGGAGTAAGATTCAATTTCTACCCTGCTCGGTGGGGTGCGAGCGGTGGAGCTGCAACTACTTTGCGGCTCTGTTCCTACAAAATCAAATGGCAGAAAGAACAGGCCCTATAATTCTATATCCTGTAATTCACCTACACGATTTCCCAGCTATGGTTTATCGCTAATTACAGTTCTCCACAAACACAATTACAGGTCATTATATGTAGATTTCCACCACGAGCGATAGGCTGTGTGCAACTGAGGGCTGTGGCTCTGAGCACCTCTGCGTGGTGTGGCTCTGAGCACCTCTGCGTGGTGTGGCTCTGATCACAATGTTGCAAACAGCCTGGCATTATGAAGTGCAGAAAAATTGGATATACTAGGGCTAGGAGGTAATTTTAGACCTTTGACTTGGATGCCTATGTTGGGACCCTGGAGTCCCTTTGTAGTAAAGGTAGCCTTTAGAGAGCAATTGAAACAGCCGCTTTGGGAGCCTCCCTCGCTCCCTGCTCCACGCAGTAGCCAGGATCCCACCTTAGGCAGAAAGTTAAATGCCTCAAGTGAGGAGGGTTAATGTTGCCATTTTCATTAAGCTTAGCAGAAATGACAAAAAGGCCAAATTATCATGTGCTGATGCCCTAGCAACCTTTCGATGTAGTACCCTTGATGTAGCAGCAGAGAATTTCGTCCCATAAGATTACTCCTACTGTTTGCCAAGAGAAAGGTTAGGAACAGATGAGAACAAATCCCTCGAGATATCAAAATCTTTAGGATTTTGCATTGGATTATCCCTCAAATAGTGAAAAGCTAGATGGAAGGCCCGAAGCTAAAGGTTTCAAATGTCTGTTTGAAATCTGTTTTGATGGTGGAAATTAACCCCTTCTTGAAGAGAGTAACCCAGGATCCATATCATCTCCTCAAAGCATGTGTCTCAGGTGTAGGACTCAGCATTTAAGCAGCAGTTTTCCTGCTTTTTGAGACACAACATGTGTTCTTGAAATGGTGGGTGACTGATGTTGCCTTTTAGAAATGTGTTGGAATTTCCAAAATCAAGAAAAATATAAGGTGAAGAAAAAGGCAAATCTGGATTTCTACTGTAGGTGTTTTGTTTTACTTGGGTTTTTGTTTGTTTGTTTGTTTGTTTTGGTTGGTTGGTTGTGGGGTTTGTTTGTTTGTTTTTTAAAAGTTTTTCATTTAGGTGAGAGAATATAAGCAAAATAAAGCAGACAAATCCATTGTTGACCTGATCTAGCCTTGGTGTTAGTCCCACTGCAGGTAGAAGACTGGACTCTGGCCTTCAGAGATTTATTTCAACCAAGATTTCCATAAGTAAATTAAAATGCACTTAAAAAACTTTACCTAAGTTGCACTTCTATCCCACTGGAGGAAGAATGCTTGCCTGAATGCTGAGCAAGTCTGGAACTTCATTGTCCTGGAATTTTTGTGCTTTGTTAGAAACTTCCTATGAGAAGCTTTCTGGGATTTGGAAAGCTCTTTAATTTGTTTCAGAGTGTGTCTCTGCAGACATGGAAAGACATAAGCACTAGATGTGATTGCTCCTTAGTCCAGAAGCCCATAACAGCATCACCCCTGTACTGAGCTCAAGATAAAGCAGAGTCATACCCCTCCTTTGTTATGACTGCAGCACTTCTGGAATAGCACAAAGGAAGTGTATCAGCACAGACTGAGTCAATTTTTAATTGAACATACATATACCAGCCAGTCTTCACATATATTACAGTAGGATTTCATGGATTTACTAGCCTCAGCCTTACATAGTCAGTGACAAAAAATAGTCTTTTTCTTAGCAAGCAGAAAGTTTTTTTCAAAAGCTGCCTGACTGACGGTGTAATAGTTATTTGAATAGCTGCTCTCATAGGGATTAAATGTAGGTAATAGGAATAAAAAAAGGAATATTGTGTGTGATGGATACTCCTCTAGACTCAGTTCTTTCATTATTCTTGACTTTTTTCATCAATAGATTTTCATTCAAAGGGGATTGCACCTAAAAATTTTGTTTAACGCATACTTGGGATACTGTAAACTAATACTGGGTTAGAAGAATCCCACTCTGACATACAAAATGCAGGTGGGATCTGCATAAAATTTTTTAATATTGTTCAAAAGAGTCATGTAGATATGAAAATTGTGTGTTGTGGATTGTGGATTGGCAAACTAGAAGATCTGAAATGCCTCCAATAGTGAGGTCTGAAAAAGAGATCTCTGTGGATTGCCACAGTATCATACACTAGCTTGTAGCAATCAACACTGAAGTGTCTCTGGTCATACTCAACAAATCTCAGCTTTGATAAACACATTCAGGATTTCTAGGTAATTCTCTTGTAAAACAGAAGTGAAAAAAAGCCAACCGTGGCTGATAATAATTTACATATGCTAAAGATATTTAAATTAGAAAATGCTTTTAATCTCAGAAAATACTCATGAGATGCTGTGTTTAGCAAGTTAAGTAAGATAATGTTGAACAATTGGCATAAAACTGCTCTACAACAGATTGCCAAGAATGTGATCAATTCTTTATCACTTGGAATCTTTAAACTGAGACTAAATGTGTTGGAAGATATGCTTAATGTGAGCATGAACTAAGGTGAGTAAAGAAATTATAGAGTGAAATAGTGTGTCATAAATTACCTTGAAGATCAAATTAAATTTCTGAGATAAATTTCTGAGCTTTAAAATCTACGAAATGGCACAACGGACACTAATATGAAAAGTGATTCAAAAACATTGGAGTGCCTAAAGATATCTGTCTACCTAATCTATCAAATCTATCATCTATCTAATCTATCATCTATTTATCGATTGATTGATATCCTTTATTTTCAGAGCACTTAAAAATGACAGAAACACATAAATTACCTTAAAATAATTGCATACACTATAAGATTGGATAATTGCTGTGGCTAACCTGTATTTGCAAGTACCATGATTTTTCAAGTGACTCCATGAACACTCCAGGCTGAGTCACTCCAGCACTATAATTACACATGAATTAAGGCACAGAATGTGTAAGAAGGTGCACACACACAGAAACAATGTAAAATGGCAAATGTGTGCCCTGGCATGGAGCAGAGGCAAATGGGGACTGGCTTCTGTGAAGGCGAGCACTTCCAACCACTGGTGGAAGGGGATGGAGATGGGGACTGAAACAAGGGCATGCCTTTATCCCTCTGCAAAAATATATAAAGCTTTTTTTAAGAATAAGAGGAGAGTTAAAGAAGGCAAATACTTTATTCAAGTGTACCTTAAGAATTAATTAGACCATGATCTCTTTGTTATAATGTACAGGCCAGTGCCACCGGTGCACCCTCAGTGCCAAAAGCCAGTCCTGCAGCTTGTTATTAAATATTGTGTGCACAAACGAGTCACTGGGCTGAGCCTGGAGCTGACTACAAAACATTAATATTGTAGGGTTACGTATTTCAAGAGCTTATAATTGGTTTTGCTTCTGTAGCAATGAAATTATTATTATTATTTTTAATGAGAAGTCCAAGGAAAACCTAACAAAGCTCAAAATCTTCAGTATTTCTTTGCAGTACAGGAGAAATAGGATTTAGAGTAGTGGTTTGAACCTAGTTTTTTTTTTTTTCTATTGCAGATAAATATTGGATTATTGACTTGTGTAACGATAGAACACAAGTATCTTGGAATTCTTTCTCACTTCCTTTTTTTCTCTCTGTCTTTTGTCCTCTTGGCCAAAATTTCCACCCAAGAGGCAATAAATGTTTTCTAAACAGAAAATTTTATGTTTTGGGGAAAAGTTTGGTTTCATTAAAGAACAACTTTTCATCAAGTCTAGTTGACATTGCAATAATATGTTCTCTCCAGATGTTCTGGAAAAAATAAATAAATCTAATTTCGGACTTACAGCAAAGGAACTCATCTCTTCCTGCTCTTGACTCGCTCATTGGTGATGGTCTTCAGGGTATTCTGCTTCTGCTTCTGTTAACGTCACTGATTGCACTGGAAATTGTTGGAACAAATAATTTTGCTTTGTTGAGGCAATGCTGAAATGTTTTTTATTTTATTTCTAAGTCATATGTGGTTTTGGAGCTCCTCAGCACATCAAGTAGTAATATTTTGCTTGTCAGACTAAATTGTCAGACTAAAATTTTTCAGTGCTGTCCAGTTTTTCATGGTGGAAAATATCCAAATTTTGATCATGCATTCCAATTTGAAGTTTAATTTTAAATGTAATTTTATCTGGAACTTTTTTCAAACTATTCTCCCACCATGGGAATTTAGATCAGGTTGGCCTGCTGTGAGAGGCACAACATCTGAGAAGAATTTACCCACAAGTCTCTATGAGCAGTTTAATTCATCTCCTCCTTCTAGATACTAAAGTCTAGATTAACTGCTCAAGGCCTAAAAAGAGGAATAGGTAACTTGAGGAATTGTTATAATCTTTTGAAAGCATTTAAATGCCTAAACTACTTTTGAAATTTCCATGGCATACTTTTTTATGTCGTTAGATACACACATGTTTTTGAAAGACTTTATACTAGTGATTACTAGTATGACCACTTCTCTAAGTTTGCATTATGCCATATGTGTTTAGAAAAATGACACATATAATTTTGGAATTCTATATTTGTAAATTATGGTATTAATCATAGTTTATACAAGTTCCGTTGAGAAGAATGGCTGAGCATATTTGCTAGTTTCTTTCCAAATTGATTCAGTTTGAGGCTTCGAGTATCTTTTGTTTCTCAGAAGATGTGCTTATGAATATTATCCTGATGAAAACAGATGTTCGTTTTCATTTTAACAGTGTTAAATCCCTTGAGTGTTGGAAGGGCTCTTTTCTGCATTTGGCTGACAGCAGAATCATTATTTATGGTGGTTAATTCTTTCTCTTAAAAGATACCAAGAGCATGAAAATTATTATTTTTGAAGGTTTTAAGAGCTAGTCTTTTACTGATGAGGATCAACGTTACATAGTAAAACTAAAAACATTATCTTATCTCTCAGGACCCCTTAAAGGCCATCTTAAACTGGATGGGTGGAGTAATTATTCGGCACATGGTTCATTTCTTAGACTGAGAAGAAAAATCACAGTGAAGATCATATCTTGCTAGAATATATTCTCTATTAAACACTAATATTTTGACATACCCTATGTATGTCAATGAATTCCTTTGAAATCAGATGTTTCAAACTGAAATAATAGCATAAAAGCTTGTAGAATTAGTATAGATGTGGAAAAGCAGGGCTGTGTGATCCTTTGATATTTCAGTTTTTCAGCAGAATTTAAAACAAAGTGTATTTGATTAATTCAAAACAAAATGCCTCTCTCAAAATAAATACCACCCCCCTACACTGCCACCAGATGTGTTCCTATATATATGTTCCTATTTGGCCCAGTCGCTCAAAATAGTCAGGAAGTTAGAAAGGTAGGATCAATTTTAACTCATTTGCCAAGGTTTTCTTAAAAGCATCTTTCTTCTCCTATAAAAGTGGTTAAAAAGTCAAACTTATTACAAAACTCACATTTCTGTGCTTTTTGATGGATTTATTGTACTGTCTGAGAACAATTAATCATTCACTGTAGCACTTAACTAGGTGCTGGGATATAAGGATCTCACTTCTGCAAGATCTGAACCAGTATTGTTTGCCTTTTATTCCCCCTGTATTCAGTGAGCATTTTATATAAAATCTGTACCATTCCAGCAGAGAAACTGAAATTAATACCAAACTGGCTGCTGATGAGATGTACCTAAGTGACAGAAAATATAAACTTTCTTAAATACAGAAGAGGAATTGAAGCTGGATCTCCCGCATTCTGGAGGCGTGCTACAGCTTTTAATTCTAGGATAATAAAAGGGAAGCATCACACACAGACAGGTGAGTCTGACACCTTAATTTAGGTGCCAGTACGTGAGCTTGGTGTCTAAGTTCATATCAATGGGATGTCCAAACAACAGGGAGCCAAAGGAGCCTGGAGGGTAATTAATTTGTCTTTACATCCCTCATATTAGTAGGAGACTGGCAGATCCACCTGCCACCTATGTGGACACAGGTCCACCGGGACAGCTGTATTCTTCTGGAGTGAGAGCTGGAAGCCAGGAATGACATGAACTATTTTAAATTGCCCTGGATAATGCTGAATGAGCAACTTAGAGGAATATCTCAGAGCCTGGGACTCTTGTGGGCATAATGACTGCATTCCCACTGGTTGCAATGGGAGCAATCCTCAGATACATAGCTCAAAGGTAAGAACCTACAGATATACATGCCTAGTTATAGATGTTTTAAATTAGGACTGGATCCCACTATCTTTGTGCAGGAGCTCTCTGAATTTGGACACTAATTTTACATGAGAATCAAAAATATTTTAGAGATTAGACACAAATTTAAATTGATAACTGAAAATGTAATTTGATGAATAGTAAATTTAGCTACAACATTTTTCAGGCTTGTGTGAAGTGAATAAAAGCCTGAAAATAAACTGTTATATGATAATTTAAAAGTTATTAGGAAGTTCTTTAGAAGGAGTGAGTGCTACCTAATATAAGATTAATTTTTAAATCTGAAATATAATCTGAAAGATGTATTCAATAGCACATCAATAAAACATGGAGGTGATGCTAAACCACAAGGTGTTGTTTCCTGTTGACAGGAAACCAAATACAGAGGAGGCGCTTTAGAAAGGAATGTAGCAGAATACCAGGAAACAGGCCAAGGACACTGAACTACAGGAGTAAGTGAAAGTTATGTCTTTTGGATCAAGGAGGTTAACATTAAGAATAAGTCATGGGAGCACTCTGCCATCCAGTAACTGAGCCAACCAAGGAAGTCTCCTGTCTTCTGAAATGTCACTTGTGCGTCACAGTAAGAGCTGAGTATTTTAGGGAAAATACAAGAATTTTCTTTCATCCTAAGACTTATGAACAAGTTCTAAAAAATAAGATCATAACTCTTTTTTTTATTCAGCCTGACTATCTGGAAAAGGTCTGCCCTCTTCTGCTAATGTAATTTCTGATGTAGATGGTGTTTTACTTCTATTGAGAAGATGCGAGATTCAGTTCATTCACCCAACAGAAATATATACATGGGTTAGTTTTCTGCCAGGCTGATTTGTTGAATCAGCTCACAGAGGGATCTGCACAAGTTGCCAGGACCAGAAATAGGCAGGTAGAAGGTCAAGTGGATGGAATAATGTGGAGCTGAGATAAGGGATGGAAACTCTTCTGCTTGGAGGCAGTGAGTAGTTTTATTAGCTCCATCTGCTCTCATGAAACAGCATCTAGAGTCAGGGGACACAGATATTTCATGCCCAGAACTGGGTTTATAACTTTGTTGTCTGCATCTGAACAAGAACGTCCAGATAAAGTCCCACTGGAAAAATATTGTCCTCTTTCAGGCCTGAAGAAGGTTGCTTCTTTGTGCAACTACTTCCTTAGCTCTTTGCCAAAACGCTTCAATGAAATATATCTCTGACAGAACTGCCATGGGCATGAGGTGGGCACTCTCAGTGCTCAGCTCGGCTCAGCCCATCCTCTCTGGGTGGGAGGAGATGTGGCACATTAGCTGTATGTCAGCATGACTTGTTTGCATAAATTGAACAGAATCAAGCATTCTTGGAAGAATGGAATAGCTTGGGTTAATCTGAAATTAAGGTTTCTGGAATTCTAAAAAAGTTCTAAAATATCCCCTTTTCATATCAATTTTGTTTCAGCTATTGTTTCCTTGTTTCATTGGGTTTTTCTTTGTTGTTTTTTTTTTGTTGTTGTTGCTTTAGGGGGGGGGGTTGGTTTTGTGGTTTTTTTGGGTCTTCATTTGGGCACTGAATTGAAGAGACATTATTCATACAGCTGTATATTTTAAGTCAGTTGTATATTTTACAGCATAAATATCGTCATTGAGGATAAAGACTTTTGTCTCTGGTCCTTTCTAAACAGTATATCATATTGTGTTTATTAAACCCAAGCCAAGCAAAATAGTCCAGAATTTGAGTGGATGAGTATTAGTATCTCTGGGTTTGCAGGTTCAATGCTCAAAATCCCCAGGGATTATGAGACTCACTCTGGGCCACACAAATAGCCCAAATGTGATTCTGCATAATTTTTCTGGCTTTTAGCGTAGCAATCAGTCCTGTATGTTTTCTTCTCTGTAGGAGCTATAATTACAGAAGTTTATGCAGGTAAAATCTTAAGTACAGGTTATCAGGTGGTTTTTTTTTTTTTTCCTGAAGTGTGCTTCAAATAGCAATTGATTTACACCAAGTTTTTACTAGCTCTCACCATATTTTTATATTATATTTTTAATTTTTATCTCATAGCACTATGCAACTTCATGATTTGGATAGGAGTACATGTACAGTTAATTTGGCTCAAAAATGCACAAAGCAACAGTCTTTCACTGTGTGAAAAGATTGCTTATTGTCTGGTTTTCAAGAAAACAGAAGCAGCCTCATACATTTATTTATTCTTCTTAGTTTTGCCTTTCGCTGTAGTATTTCCATGATCATCGATTTGATTTATATCTTGCAGTTACTGTTATTTCCTTTAGGGGCAAAAACATTGTTTAAAGGCTCTATTCACTTTATGTGTATTATGGCCTGCACATTTCCATCTGTGGGATGCATTTTAAATTGTCAAATGAAAAAGCACTTCATGAAGTACAACAGAAACAAATTCAAACGTAATGAAGTCTCTGTCAGCTTGTGAAACATCTCCTTTTGGGAATGTTTGTATGAAAAGGAAATACTGTGTTTGAATTTTCCAAAGTACCACATGATTAACTGAAATATAAGTGTAGCCTGCACCACTACAACCAGGAGGAGGAAGGATAGGCCTGCCAGAGACATTCCCGATTAATCATGTGTAAATCATGGCACTTTGCTCTTTCTCCATTCTTGGTTATAGACTGTAGATAGTCTGGACCTCATAAATACTTGACATGCTTAGAAATATTTCCTTGTAATCCTTTCTTAAAAGTGGATATAGAATAAATCTCAGAGAGTCAGATGATTTTTTTCACATTAATTTTTCATGTAATGATGGCATTTAAAAAAAAAAAACAACCCACAAGATTTCTCAAGTTTTATTACTCTTTTCATGGGCATAGCTGCAATCCCATACACATAATTTTTAGTATAACATTTGTAGAAACCTTTCTTCACCCAAACTGCTGAACTATACACAAGCCAAAACTGAAAACAGATTTACATGTATTGTATGTTTTGCATCTCAAATACTATATAATGATCAGTAAGTTTCACCAGATTTTGAAAGATACTTGCTGGTGTAAAATAATATAAAAAAATATTAAAAAAATCTGAAGATGAAATTTCTGAATTGTTTTTTTCTTCAACATAAGTTTTTAACAAGAAAAAAATTGCTCATCCACACCACCGTACTGTACACGTTTCAGGCCAGCAGTGGACCTGCAAAAGAGCACAGAGTTTCAAGAAATATGCTGAATATTATTCTTAAGCACTGAATGCTTCATCAAGATGGGAAAATGGGCAAAGATAATGAATAGTTAGTCAAATGAGACTTTTGTGACATATTGTCATCAGAATCATAGAATCATAGAATGTTTGAGTTGGAAGGGACCTTAAAGGTCATCAAGTTCCAAATCCCCTGTCTTGGGCAGGGACACTTCCCACTAGAGCAGGTTGCTCAAAGCTCCATCCAGCCTTCCAGGGATGGGGCATCCACAACTTCTCTGGGCAACTGCTCCAGAGTCTCACCATCCTCACAGTAAACAAATTCTTCCTAATATCTGATCTAAATCTCCCCTCCTTCAGATTAAAACGGTTGCCTCTCATCCTATCACATTGTCCTTGTCATCTTGAGTTGATGCTGTTGTGTTGGTGCAACATCCACAAGTCTGCATGCTAAAAAAAATGGGGCTGAGTTTCGGCATCAACCAAATAAGGGATTTCTCTGTACTGCTGCTGTAAAGACCATGAGAAGCTCTGAACAGACCAGCCCTTTCTGCTAAGGAAGCATTAAGGTACATCCCACTACAGGAGAATTAAGTCTGTCTGGAAAGAGGATTCTTCTTTTGAGAAGTAACTTTACACTAGATAATGGATATCCAGCCAGGAAACTATTGCTATCATCTGTCTTGGGTTGGGATTCACTTTATTCTGTGCAAGTTATCTAGTACCAACAACAGAATCAATATGAGAGAGGTAAGGAGCTATGAAAAAGTAATGGAAACAGAGCAACCTTAATCCTTGTGTCCCTGACTGCAGCTCTTAGGCCGCCCAATAGAGAAAGCAGAAATACTGTAATGAAAATTTAAGATTTAGCAAAATGAACTTTTGAAGTTCCTTTAATAAAACATAATCAAAGTTGCAGTGCCCTTTTAAGCATTTAGGAATTGGTAGTTGTCAGCTAAGTCTTGGCATGTCCATGGGCTTCTGTGCACAGACATAGAAACATGGGGATAAAGCTCAGATGTTCCTTCTCAACCTCTTCACATCCAGAACTGAGAAACCTCTGAAATAAGCTTCTTATGCTTGAGCTGTTTTCAGTGCTGCCAAGTGTAAAAGACACCTAGTGCACTGCCTTCAAATCGTCTTCCATATGACAGTAAGAGGACATTGCTGTTCTCTACAGGGGAACTTTTCTGTGTTTTTGCATACTTTGAATAGGAAAGGAGAGTCTTTCTTGAGAAAACAATCATCAGCATTACTTACTTGAGGAAATGTAATGAGAATCAACCTCCACTCTCAAGTTTGAAATTATTTTTAATGATGCTCATTGCCATTTTGAAAAACAACAATAAGATAAGAAAAATGTGGTGTTCAAACTAAGGTAATCACCTCCCATGAAAGATGAAATTTGCTGTAGCTTTTTTTGAACAAGCCATTGCATTAAAAATTTGGGCAGATACTTTACATCTGAGTCCTCCTGCAAACTGCTTTCCACAAAGTGCTCCTAGCTTGAACTGTTCTAGCAGAGACTGCAGCACCCTTCAGAAAACAAAAGCAGGATGGGGGAGAAGGATGAGTGCAGAGCTCACTGTATTACTTTCTACACCTCAGTAATATGGGACATTTACAACCTGATGCTTTCTAAGCTTATTGACTGAACGTTGTCACCACCGTTTGCTTTTCTTTCAGTAGATCAACACAGTGCTTCTTCATATAAACACACTGATTTTTTGTTCCTATTATGACTTTGTTGTTCTGATCTATGTATTATTAATCTTCTTATGTCTTGGCATTATTTAATCTTGATATTTGGGTTTATATGTTTCAGGTCCTGTTCATATATATTGACATTTTTAGATTACATAAATAAAAAAGTTTGACGTTTTGATTGTTGATTGTTAACTGTATTTCGATTTCGATTATTTTTCCTATCTTTTATCTTCAGGTATAATTTTCTTTTTTGTCTGTAGCACTGTGAGTTTCTGATAATGTAGCAGATGTTATGGTGTGTGGTGGGTTCTCCCTGGACAGTATTTAAACTCACTCCCTACCCTGAATGGGACAGGGGAGAGAATAGGAAGAGCAAACACAAGAAAACTCACGGGTCAAGGTAAAGACAGTTGAATAAGTAATAGAAAGAGTAAAAAGGCAAAAAGCCAAAGAATGCAAAGGCATTCTGATGCACCCAACTGATGCAAAGGCAATCACTCACCACCTCCCACTAGCAGACTGATGCCCAGTCAATCGCCAAGTAATGGCTACCTCCCACAAAGCCCCCTTCCCTCAGTTTTTTTGCTGAACTTGTTATGTAGCATGGAACATCCCTTTGGTCAACTGCAATCAGCTGTCCCAACTCTGTCCCCTCACAGCTTCTTGACCCTCACTGCCTGCCTGCTCATTGCCAGGACAGAGTGGGAAAAACAAGAGAGTCTTGACACTGTGCAAGTGCTGCTCAGCGACAGCCGAAATGTGTTATCAACACTGTTTTAATAGCAAATCCAAAACAGCACCATCAGGGCTGCTAGGGAGAAATTTAACTCAGCCAGACCCAATACATAGTGTTAGTATTATCATAGTATAATGATATATATATATCATTATATATATATATCTCATATAATACATAGTATTAGTATTTTTAAAACACAGTAATGCGAATTTACACTGTGATGTATTTTAACCCCCTCTGTATGACTGCAACCCTGTATGAAGGTACAAAAAAGTAGTACCTTCACCTTTAGACCTCCAAATATAATAATTTTGTATACAAAACATTGACATTAACTGATGGTTTATTCATCTTTCAGGAGCTACACATTGAATAATTTATTTATTTTAAAGAACGGATGCTGTGAATCAGAACTCTTTAGTTAACATGAAAATCAAGTCCACATTGGAATTGCCTACTCTCCTGCTTGAGATGGACTGAGGATAGGAGTGATAGATTTAGACACCTATATCTGAGATCTGAATTCAAGGTAATCTCTGTACAGGCCTCTGAAAGAGGACAGTGATAAAGTTTAGAGAGGAATGTGTTCTGAATAGCAAATATACTAAGCATGTTCAACAGCACTCTGAACAGGTAGATCTCTAAAGTCAATTACCATTAAGAGTCTGACCTAGGACTTTTAAAACCATCTCAGCCCCATCCAGTGGTGCTGACTGCTTCTTATTGAGCTCTATTTGAACATAATTTGACTTCAGAAAAGCCAAACATCCTGGGCGGCATCAAAGGAAGTGTGGCCAGCAAGTCGAGAGAGGTGATTCTGCCCCTATACTCCGCTCTGGTGAGACCCTTCCCGGAGTACTGTGTCCAGCTTTGGAGCCCTCAGAATAAGAAAGACACAGACCTGTTGGATACCCCATCCCAGGGAAGATCCAAGATCTGGTTGGATGGGGCTCTGAACAACCTGACCTCATTGAAGTTGTCCCTGCTCATTGCAAGGGGGTTGGACTTAGTTGGCATTGATTGATTGTTTAAATTGTTTGTTTTAATTATTATTGTTATTAAAATACATTTTGTGCTATATAGGTGTCTACATTTTTCATAGACTCCTTGACTCCCAGATTTAGGGAAAATAGATTGAAAATTGACTGAAATGTGTTGCTTATCATTTAACTTAGCATAATTATAAATGTGGCAGCAAGTACCCATGTCTGCTGTTTGCAGACTTTCTACTGGTGTTTTCTGCTATACTGGTGAAGGAAGCATCTCTCAAAACAGTCTCAACTTGCTACCGTGGAAACTTCAGAGGGAGCAGGGAGGTGGATTTCCACAAAAAACCAGCTCAGAAATCATTCAGGCTCTTAGGAAAACTCAGCTAGCATCAGCAAAGACTGAAAGGTGCAAAAGCCATCAACAGTATTGCCAAAGGGTTGCTAAATAGGCATGAGGCATAAGCTAGTTAAAGAACTGAAATCCAGACCTGCACAGAATTCTCTTAGAAAGCTTGTGGTTTCCACCATGATCACTCAAAGTGTTACCCTTGCAAGTTTTTAAGCAGTTATTTTGTCAGAGTCCAACTACAAGTCCATTTTCATTCTGTACCTAGTTACTCTTGCTCACATTTGGCAAACAAGAGTAGCTAGGATTAGTTACTCCACTAACTAGTGGAGTACACTAAATAGTAATCCCCTAACTAGGATTTGGCAATGCAAATGTTTGCTGTCCTTTTCAAACAGTTCTGCATTGATGAAGTGGTGGAAAGGGCTCTTTCTAGGAAAATGAGATCATGAATGTTTGTTAATATTGTGTTATGAGTTTATTATAAAAGAGATTATTACTGGGGTAGTAATAGGAAGGAATAGAATAGGACTTCAGGAAGCCCAGCAGGAATGTGCTTACATACAATAGATGACTGCTGCCTTTGAGAGGCTTTTCAGGCAAAGTCCTATCTTACAGGAAAGCTTTTAATACTGCGTGGACAGCAGTGGCAAGTCACAAAATGGAAGGAACCGGGAAAGAGTTAGCATTAATAACAGAAACAGAGAAAATGTATTTGGGTGAGCTGCAAAGACAACTAAGAATCTTGATGCAGACAGTGCTGTTTTTCACTCTGCTTCTCTTTTGCTATTGAAATTTAACAAATCAAAATTCTTCTGTGTCTTCATTTATCCATAATTCATTCCTGTCTCCAAGTTGCTTCAAAGATTCATTAATTAGTTGGTGTTCATGTAGTAATTAAAGTCCATAGCTGAAGTAATTTCTAAGGGCTGTCATGAAAGAAAAAAATATATATTGGACCCTGTAGAAACGGAGAAGTTCAGTGATAGTGCATTTTATCAGTTATCAAATCAAGGCGTCTAGGACTGTGAGAAGTTTTATTGCTTGGATTGTGTGAAAATGTGACTGTAAAGTACAAAAGCACGAATAGAAAATCAAGCAAGTAACTGTAATGGAAGTTAAACATAATAGCATGCTAGACTTGATATTTTTTTTATACAAGACATCTCTGAAATGCTAATTCCCCCAAATTAATTATTTAACAGGGGTGATTGATTGATTCAGATATAACATATAAAAGCTTGCACAACAACTTGTTGGGTGTTACATGGGAGGTACTAAATTCTCTGGGAGAAGCCCTGAGGTCTTTGTTCAGCCTTCACTCAGCCCAAATTCTCATAGGAGCTTTGTCAAGTGAGGGTCACACTGTAGCACTCTGTGAGGATTTTGCAGAACCTGAAAAAGGTTTCGGTGCAAATCAATATAATTTTTCAGGGTTTGATGATTAAGGGATGTTCTTGAAACTTCTCAGATCTAAAGATATCCAGGGAAATGAAAGTTTGGCCAGGCTGTTCTTCTAATAACCTTAATGTTAATTAAGAATTAATGGTTTAATACGACAGCTTTAATGTGTACATGCAAACTATGATCCAGCATTAAGTTGGTGTCATAAAACACTGGAACAGACTCATAAAACATTGAGGAAGGAGTGCATAATAAGTGCTTAATACTGTGTTTCAATATCTTCAGAAATAGATTGCATAATGATTTACTGCTAATGGATGATTCATCAGGAATTTAGTAAAAAGTGGTCAATGTGCTTGGGAAATGGTACAATGTTATAAAAAACACCAACATTTCCAGGCTTTTGTCACTGCCTCAGAAGCGCCAGTGGTTTCTGCCTAAATGATACAGTGAAATAGCTATCAGTATTTTAAATTATTAGGAGTCCTTATTCAGATAAACTTTAGTATCTTCTTTCTTTCCTTGAATAAGATGAAAAAACAGCAGTTAGTTCTTTTTCAGCATTTGTTTTTGGCATGCCTGAGAGTGTTATCTTTGTCATACAGATGGAGAATTTAAGGCGTGGAGAAACAAAATGATTTAACATCAGACAGCAGTTAATGGCAGAATTAGGAACAATTTCCAAGTCAGATGCCAATTCCCAAGCCATCATTCAGCCCATTAGACTGTGTTTCATCTGTTACTGTGGTCCTTTTATGAAGAGCAAATAAATGGCTTCAGATGAGAAGATGAGAATGGGAATCCTTTCCACAACTCTCTTGAATGAAGGCTTTGTAGTCCCTCTGTTGCTACAGAGGTAAATGGCTTCCTGTGCATCCCATGAAAAAGCATGGTAAATATTGTAGTCAGATACCCATTGGTGGATCTCTTTGTACTGAGGCCATTATAATACACCTCAATCTTAAGGCTGTGGAGATGACCTTTTTCTCTTTTGATTCAGCCTGTCACTAACCTTGTCATTCCCCAGAGGAGTGCATTATTTGCAGTCACAAGGCTGGAAGGTGTTGGTGTTCAAATGAATCATATGAAAACCAACACTACCACCGAAATAGCTTGGAGAGCTGCCTGTTCAACTCAGCCCCTCACTTCAGAAAGAATTGCTACAAAGGAAGGTTTCTCATGTGGAAGTTTCAGTTTCAAATGGGAATGTAGGGAATGTCACTTCAGGTAAAATTTTCAAAAGCATCTAACCCAGAAGCCAAGTGACAAGGCAAATGAGCCTGTGACTGTATGTGAACTAACTTCAAGTTGATGCCTGCAGTTCTTTACTACTTGCTCATCAAAGAGGTGTCTGATCTGTATGTGTTCCTTGGGACATCAGGGCGCTTTCATGCATTGGTCTTTGCACAGAAGTTTATCCTACCTTCAGTATGACTTGAGCTCAAAAATGCATGCACCATTTTTTAATTTGTGTGTTGAATACCTAAGTCTGTTCACCACAAAATCTGTCCAGAATTTTTATTTATCTGTGTGGGAGACAACATACATAAGAAAGTTCTTGATGTGGACCATCCAAGTCCCACAAGTATCTTATTTATCTTTGTCACAAGGGGTGATTGTTTCAGCAAAGCAGAGCTTAGCAAAACATTACAGCTAAAACTGACAGAATTGTAAGTAAGGAGTGGCAGGAGAAGAGGGAAGAAGCTGTGACTACATGGCAGGAAGATCAGGTTTAAAATAGGGAGAAAAATATCTGGGAAAGGTGACTTTGTGAAACTCCTTGCTAAACTATGTCTAGGCCACAGCTGGGTTATGGGATCTTAGCATCTCAGCGAGATTTCATAGAATCATAGAATCGTTTAGGTTGGAAGAGACCCTTGGGATCATCACATCCAAACGTCAGCCCTACTCTACAAAGCTCTCCCCTAGATTTAACCAAGCTAACATAGATACTGATGAGGATGACAAGATAAAATAATGAGTTTCATCATAGATAGAGCATCAAAATACCAAGGGACACCAGCTTACATTCATAGCCTATTCCAAAGCCTGCACTGCTATCTGGGCACTCAGTCCCCTTCACTTTTCCCCTGTCATAGAGTAGATAGATTTAAAAATTCCTTAGTAGGTACAGATGACTAGATGTTACTCTCATCTTTTTGGATCTCTTTGTCCTCCAGCTTGCCAGTTCCTAGCCTTCTGTAACCCAAATGAACGTTAATACAAACATATCGTCATACATAATAGCTGTAATCTGTTTGAATGATAGAAAAATAATAAGTTCCTTCACATTGGGAAAATAAAGACTAACAGGTAAGTTATGTGCAAGAATAGAATTAGTTGGAACAAAGAGAACTGTAGCATTTAACACGCTACACAAGTGTCAGTGACGACGCAGTGATGATGTTGTTAACAAAACTATTATTTTTTTTCCATCTTTTCCCTACAAACTCTACTTCCTGTTGCACCTGCCTCTTGATGTTATAATGTTAGCATCTGGAGTTCACACAGCTATCTGATTCATGGTTTTTTTTAAACATTTATATTTTTGCTGCACTAACATGGGCATATTATGTTTATGATTCAGTAACGTGGGCATATTATGTTTATGATTCAGCATGAATAAAAATGCGTTCCATCAATTTGGAGAACTTTATAGCTTGCAAAATCCAGTTTGAATTTATAAACTAGTGCTCTTATCCTTGTCTTTATTAAAGATGGTTAAGAAGAAGTTTTCCTGCCTTCTGAGGATTTTCAAGATTTTCAATGTTTTGTTGTTCACTTCAGGAAGAATTTTTTAATAATTCTCCATGAAAAAATGTGAATGAAAACAATTGCACATCTCCCAGCTGAAAATGAGATTCAAATCCCTTGTTTAGAACAGGGATGCATTTGACTGTTTCACATAATTTTCTCCTTTTTAGTTCCTTTCATTTTGAAAAAAAATTATACTTTTCAATCACAAAAAGCTAATTTAGTTCCAATGGGTAGACCAGAAAGTTACTTTTCACCAAAAATTTCCCAGCCAGTTGCACAACCAACTTCTAACATGGTCTTTTATGGTCTTGTCTCTGGAGACAGCAAAGAAATGGTCTGGGGTCTGGTAGGCGTGGGTCAGGTACTGAGCAGCCTGCACTGGCTGCAAATTGAATGGAACTATCTGGAAATGCAATACATTCCAAATGAAGTTCAAGAATGTTCACAAGTACATAAGGAACAAGAGCATATACTAAATCACCTAGACAGCATTCTGATCAACTGATCATTTAAAACCTAAGAAAGAATCTGAATTCTGTGGTATGAAATGCTGTTTGTCAGATGGTACTGGGTGCTGGTTGGAAGAGAAATAAGACAGCAAACACGCAAGGCTTCTCCAAACATTTGGAGAAGAAAAAAACCTCAAGCACAGGAAAAGACCTGGACATCCTACTAAATCCCAAAGAAAAACTTTGAGTGGCAAAAACAGAGAGGAAACAAATGATATAAATGACATGAGGACAGACTGAGAAAGTTGGGGTTCTTCAGCCTGAAGAAGAGAAGGCTCTGGGAAGATCTTATAGCAGCCTTCCAGTACCTAAAGGGGTAAAAGATGCACACATAAGAAAGTGTGCTATCACAGGAAAGGTGGAGAGGGACTCCTTATGAGGGAGTGAAGTGATAGGACGAGGGGAAAAAGTTTTAAACTGAAAGAGGGGAGATTTCAATTAGATATTAGGAAGAGATTCTTTCCTGTGAGAGTCACAGAAATACAAAGAAGGCACTTCAGCTCAAAATACAAGTTTAGCACTTTTTGTGAGTGGCCGGTCAAAGGTTCACTAACACTGTGAAACATACCCTATTAGGGTTTTTCAGGTAACTGTTAAGAGACAGCAACCAAGTAAAACTGTAGGAACATATCCCATAGCTGTAACAGCTCTGTTCATTCCTTGGCTCGGTGACAAACTTGTTTTGAACTTTTGATCCACTTCCTGCTTCTGGCTTATATGGTTGCATCCATTTTCTAGAACAGCTGAATTTTTCTCTCTGTTACTCAAGAGAAGACAAGGCACTGGGCGAGATGGGGCAGCCTTGCAGATGTGGCGTGAGAGTGTTAGTGATACCAGCCAGTGCTAACTGCAGGAGTTGCTGCTCCCTCAGTTTCCTGACAAAGTTGTCCTGGACTGGACTATTAAAATTATGTTTTAAGTAAAATGAAAGTCAAGAGTGTAGGAAAAAAACAACTTCTAGTATTGCTAAAAGTAGAATTTAGAACCCATGAATTTTGACTACCCAGTTGCCAGAGACACAAAGCATCCCAAACACAATATTACAGTATTGTTCTTGCATTTCCCACTTGCATCCTATCTTTTGCAATGTAGCGATATCTCTGTGTTTGGAAATCTATAGATTTATAGATTTGTCCTTGGGCAGCCACTACTTGTTCTCAGGATGGCATTGTACGTTGCTTAACATACAACTTTGAAAGTAACTGTATTTACTACTGATAAATTGCACAGTTTTTAAACCTGCTATGACTGATTGTCAAAGATCAAGTTCAAGGCTTCTCAATTCCACAAGTGGAGATCTCAAAGCCTGTCAAAAGAGCACCTCAGCTCTTCTCAGTTGCAAGATATGGTTTTGAAGCAGTATTCTCACTTTGAACACAACATTTCATAACTGAGTGTTGAAAGGGCTTTGAAAGGCCCTTTTGTTGCTGTGTCAGTGGGTAAGAATGCAGGACACACACACAGAGAACTTCCCAGGACTGTTGTCTCCTAACTGGAGGGCTACTGCCTTTATTTTCCCCTTATAATTGGAACCAATTTCTCCTCCGCTCTAAGTCAAAATTAATTTAAACATTAAACCCTGAAAATTACTTTTAACATCAGCCCCAGCAGGAATATGAAGTGGATTCTTATTTTCAAGTCTGTCTTTGCAGCCTAGAGAACTAAAAGCTTTTTTCAGTGAGAACTCTCATGCAAGTAACTTGATCCCAAGAGATGATGAGCGAAGATGAGCAGATTCTTTAAGACTCAAGCTTCTGAATAGCAATTTTCAATGTGCAACACTGCTAAGAGACAAATAACAGCAGTCTTGAGGTTCAGATAGCAGTACCATGGGAGTTTTATCCAAGAATTTACTTAATAAATCAGTTAAGGCTCAACAATTTATTGTCTCCAGAGAAAAAGAAACTTCTGCAGCAAACCGTTGCCTGGAAAATCCTCTCTAGAATGTTATTGTGGTCCTGGCAGTTCTAAAGACCCTCATACAGGCAAAGATCATGTATTTAGCTCTACTGATGTACATAGTGCCACCACATTGAATAAGCTTGCCTACAAAGACCTTAGAAAAAGCCTGCAGGATTTCAGGTACTACTAGGTATAAAATGTCATGCTATAAAAGCCCATTAGGTTCTCTGGAATTTATTGATATTATAACATGATTTGATTTATAAATGATGATTCTGAAAGCATCCATTGAATATTCATGATATCACAGAATATTATATTGTAAACATAAATAACTTAATTCGTACAATGATAATTTAAAAAGTAATTTTCAACAGTTCTCAGTAAGCAAGGCTAAACCAATAAAATGGAAGTCCACTGGGCTGGCTCACAGTTGTGAGACAGTTTTGGGGATTATTATGAATTACTAATAACTCAAAGGTGCTGATCTAGCTCATCCAGACAGCTCATAATTGCTTATAGCTTCTGTCCCAATCCTGCTAATATCCAGGATAAAGTCTTGGTTCTGTTGTAGTCCAATGATGACACCATTTCCATGGATTCCAGTGGGATCCGAATTTCATATTGTAATTAGTTTTCTGGTGGACTATCTATGGCCGGTGATAACCATTAATTTGTTTCTTTATCAGTAATTTCAATAGTTCAAAGTAACTGTCACTTTCTGAAAAGAGGAAAATGTTCCCGTGCTTAGTTGATGGGGAAAAATATCAGGTTTATTTCACTCTAAGAGGGTTTTAAGGACTTCATTCTAATTTCATATTTTCCAATGTAATTACAAAAAATTGAAACAGAGGAATCACACAAAAAATAATAATCAAGGGGATACATTTTGAAGTGATCAAGAATGGCTGGATTTCAGTTGGGGATTTAATTGCTTTCCAAGAAAAAAACCTCACAACTGCCAAGTGATAACTGAACACGTTGGAGAGAGTGGATCTGCAGAAAACTGACAGAGAAGAGTTTTGTGTGAAAAGTTTAATCAGGATGTAGTTAACATTAAGTCAGTTCACTCATGTTTCTTGGATAAAATTCAGCATTTATGTTTATTTTAATTATTTAATACTTCAATATCCTTTCCAACTTTTTTCTTAGAATTGTTTGCACAAATTGCTTAACCAGAATATGTTGTCTTTTTTTGTGTGAGTTTATTGTTATTAATTGATATTATGAAGTAAGAAGGTCTTTGCTACTCGACACAATATGCATAGTTTTGTGGGTGGGTTTTTTTCAGGTAAGTTTTTGGTTTGTCCTTATTATACACATTTTTGTCAGATAAGAAAGACCTGCCAAAATAATCTTGTGGTGATATTCTGTCAGTCATGTTTTCAAAGACACCACGTAGAGTTAAAAATACCACAACTCATCTATTTAGAACAATAAGCAGGATTTTTCTAATCCAAAAGAGGAGATTAATTTGCGGTGTAGTTTGGAGGAACCAGACAGGATTAAAAATATATCATACAATTTGCTCCATATAGGTGGCATAGAATTTAACAGTCTGTGCAGGGCAGTTCCAGAGTTCTTGTTGCAAATGTTCTCCCATCAGAGCTCAGTAAAATCCAATTCAGTAAAAAACCATGTCAGAATGGAGGTGAACTGTGCAGAACAAACTGTTCCACGTAACCGGTGTGTGTATAGCTGTATGCAGTAGATCACTGCTGTAGTTTGCATACATTTAAAGTATTTTTTGCAGTCTGTTTTCTTAAGCACTGAGGAATCAGCAGACTGGCGAGAAGTTGGGAACTGTGAAGTCTGGGACAAGATGTTTTGCAACTGTAACTTGTCTTGCAACTTCAGCTTGGTGAAGAAAACACAAAGACCTGCTGACTAAACAATCAGAATCTGTTAAACTTTACCTGGAAGTACTGAGTGAACAACTTCAGCTCATGTCTCGGTAGGCCTGGTTTACTCAAAAGTTTTTTTAACTTTTTTTTTTCCCCTAAGAAAATTTGTCTGGGAGAATTTCTTCAATATATTGAACATCAGTACTCTTTTAAACATTGATCATGTGCATAAGACTCAACTTTCAATCCAGTCTTGCTTTTTACATGCATATTTATCCATTCCTCATTAATCCCGCTTGTCAGGAATGAACTGAATAGCCCAGATTCCTTTTGTGGTGTTTGTGCATATTGATACTTTGCAGAATCTCATTACATGTGGTACATCTGGTCTCGGGGGATAACAGACGATCCCTGCATATTTATTGAAAAGGAAATGAGCGTAACAATTCAGTGCGTTCATTTTCACTTTTTTATTTCTTTTCTAGCATTATTTACAAATACACCAGCCAAACAGAGATTTTGCAAAGCCTGAACAAAAAGTATCAAACCAGATTTGAAAACTGCCATTTTATTAATTAATGCTAGAAAATTTAAGGGATCAGTAATTTGGAAAGATTTCTTACTGCATGCCAGTTGTCATAGGAAAATAGTAAAAAATCCCCACTTCTAAAGATGTATATTTTATCCGAATCTTAAGGAATATTTTTACTCAGAAGGGGGAAATAGTAGTCCTTAGATCTGCTGTGTCTGTCCCTCTACCATAACCTCATCCCACTACTTCAGTGGTCTAATTTTATGTTAAAAAGTCTCTACTAAATCCTAGAATTTGTTTTGTTTTGTTTTTTTCCATTTGAGGCTTAAGTGACCATGGCATGAAATACAGATAATATCTGCTCATTGCCATTTGCAAAACGGGAGTCTGGAAACAAATATTCCTGTTTAACACATTTCCCAGTTTTGTCTGTCATGACTTCATGGGAGGAGCAGGCTCTGTTACTACAGTATGGTCTAAGTTTTGTGTGATGACTGCTGGGGGGTGGGGGGCTAAAAGGTAACAGGTAAAGGTTGAACTGTGGAGCAGAATTTATAACTTAGAATCATAGAACCATAGAATGTTCCAGGCCAGAAGGGACCTCTAGAGTCATCTAGTCCGATCTTCCCATGGTCAGCAGGGACACCCCAAATTAAACCAGGGTGCCCAGAGCCTTGTTGAGAGCCTCAACTTCAATATCTCCAGGGAAGGGGCCTCAACCACCTCCCCGGGCAACCTGTTCCAGTGGTCCACCACCCTCAAAGGAAAGAACCTATTCCTAATATCCAATCTAAATCTGCTTTTCTCCAGCTTGGAGCAATTGCCCCTCATCCTGTCACTGCAGGCCTTTGTAAAGAGACCCTCCCCAGCCTTCCTGTAGATCCCCTGCAGGTACTGGCAGGCTGCTATTAGGTCTCCCTGGAGCCTCCTTTCTCCAGGCGGAACAACTTCAGTTCTCTCAGCCTGTCAACTTCATTGATACTGCAGAGAGTTCGGTAAAGGATTAGGCAGAACAACGCTGCAATTTGTGAAGTCCAGCAGAAGGAAAGTTTTCTTTATAGAAACTGCAGGTATGGCATGATTAGTTTCAGATTTTTACTTTTCTAGATTGAAATAGATTTTTCTTGATGCTTTGTTTATTTAATATATTTCTTGTAGCTTTCCATGGACTGCAACAATATTGTGTGCGCCTAAAATTTCTTAGTTCCCTGTTACAGGAATGTAAATCATTCCAGACTATAAGAATTTTCACAGAAAAAATAATAGCAAATTTCTCAAAGCAAACTTCTTGACTACAAAACAGTAGTCATCCAGCTAAAATAATGTCTTGTTTCCTGAAATGGAAGTGTAACGTCAATGTTAAAGCAAAGCGTGCTTTAATGGGCTCTGCCCATACTTCTTGGAGATATGATGGAAGAAAATCCTCTATTTGGACTTTACCATTGCTTGTAACATCGTAGTTATATCAAAACTTGAAGTAGCAAGCTTAAATCTATCCACCAGTTAAGCTACAAATACTAGTGTAGGATATATAAGACATCAACAGTGGAAGTATCTGACAATGGAATATGAGTCATTGCAATTTTTTAAACTAAGTGGCTTGGCCTGGATCAAAAAAAATTCACAAGCTGTAGAAGTGACCATCATTCCTGAAGTGCCATGGAGTAAAGGTAGTGGGCAAACATTATGCCTTGTGCTGTAGTCAAATAAGAGGCCTGTGACACCTGTGAATGACTAAAATAGTGTAATCAACAGCATAAAGTATTTTGTGACGCTGTGGTGACATAGCCAGACACAATGAGTAAACATCTTGCAAAAGTGTGTCAGTGATGTAACCTCTCAAGGGGATAACAATTTAATGTCTCAAGAGTGATCTTATTTGACAAGACCAAGTAATCTGTCAAATATAGTGTTCTGCATCTGATAGTAATCGATGCCTAAAGACAGTGCAAAATAAGGCAAACATAAAATGATATCTCCCTCCCCCTTCCCGTTTTCTTCTTTCCCTAAAGGTCCTGTGAGTTGTGTCTCAGTAGCATTTCTGGAGTCAGAGTTAATACCCATTAATACCAGGGAAAACTGGTACTAATGCATTTAACTAAAACCTCAGCTGTCAGGATAGCAATGTTCTCTGATTATAAAGACCCAGCTTTCACCATCTGGCAGCCCTGCAGTACCCACTCACTAGCACTTACGCCACCTCAGGGGTGCTCAGAACAGGGAGGCTGCTGCTCGTGGAGTAAATATGAGTTTCCCACTCAGAGGTGCACTGATTGCTGGATCTGCCATCCCAAGAGAAGAGAAATATTCCAAACAGCCGTGATGATTCCAAGCAAACAAAATCTATGGAAACACTGCACATTTTCTATCCTGAAATCATGCTATTTTTTCCACAAACCCAATATAGTAATGGTCCAACACTTGTGTAGAGACCAGTGGCAACTATTACATTTTAACATCTCATATTCTGGAGTGTGTATTTATCTTGGTTTCAGAAAGCAAACTTAGCACTTTGAGAATAAATGAGGTGAATAAGACCATGCTTTCTTTGGATAATTACTATAGCAACCAACCAATTTCCCAAAAGAGGTTATGAACATAAATGTTAACAACATAAAACTGACATGAAAATCTTCTGTGCTCTGAATGACAGTTGCTGATGCCACATACAAATTACAGTTCATAAACTATGGGTAAAATGTAATTAAACAGCTGACTGTCCCATCCAGTGGCAGGACATGGAGACCTCATTGAGGTCTGAAGTAACAATGGGTAGAAAGGATTGTCAAAGTGTGTCCTGGCAGATGCCACCACAGCTCAAACTGTTGGATGGAGGATGCATATACACAGAATGCATTTATACAAGACCTGATCTTATCCAGAATGTTGGGTAGAGCTTGTCAAACTGTTTGTGACAAACCTGCTATGTAGCAGACTGCGCTGGTTTACATCTTCTTTATCAGTCCTGTTTTCTTCCTCAAGATATATAAAAGGTTATGCATAATATATATTAAATTTTATAATTTAGTTCACTGAGTTCAGCAATTAATATATGCAAATAGACTTCATCCCAGAAATCCAGCTTTGTGGTTTTTTTCTAAAGTTTCAACAAAAATAATTATTCAAGTTTTATTCTTGGTATTATTTCTTCTTTATGAATGCATGGTGGAACTTAAAAAGTAATAAAAAAAGGAAAATAATAACAAGTAAAGGATAGTAACTGTCCTCTCTTGACCAATCTCAGCCACATGGAATTGCTGATGTGGGACTACAGACATGAATTTTCTATCAAAACTGTTATTCAAACAAACCCTTGCTTATGTAGACATATGTGGATACCAAATAACGTAAGCCATGAATATAGAGGAACCAGAGAGTCACTCAGATGGGAGCAGTCACTCAGATGGTGCATCACATAACAGAGGAAAGCCTGTGGTCCTCAGGTGGAGCTGTTTGAGGTGGCACATCCCTTCATAGAACACAACACCCTGTTGCTAACTCACTTTTCCCTGATTTCCAAATAGGGAAATCACCTGCAACAAGAGAAGGCAGGGTGACAGAACTACACTGCACATACATGAAATACAGGCCTGCCTGCAGGAGCCACCAAAGAAAGTCTGTCTGATGGCTGGCAAATGTATAGCATCAACAGACAAGCAAAAGGACATGTCTGAGTTCAAAGACATTCTCAGCTTGATGCCAGTCGATATTGATGCTCTCAGACCTTAGAATCACAAAAAAAAAGTAATCAGCATCTTATGTTTTAGAAGGTAGAATCCACTCAAAAACCTAATGCTGAGAAGCATTGAAGCCCTCTATGTTCCTGCTGAAAACACTGAGTAAGATGGTGCAGCATCTACTTATAGTGAAAGAAATAGAAATGTGAAATGGAATATAATTCCAGACTGAATTCTTTTCTTTCTCAGAGCATTGCTAACACAAAACTTAGGGCAGAAACTGATTTACTATAAAGGAACATGATGCACATATGTAACTCAGGGAAAACATAAATAAGAGATAATTTGTGGATAACTTAGAAAAGAAATCTTTGACAGATAAGCTGTTGTTATTATTTTTAATACAGCAGGATGAAAGCTGTGGGATATCAACGATCGTAAATTCCATCTTGACAGCAGCACTGCAACAATAATATCCATCATGTCAGAATCCCTAAATGATGCAGCTGACATAGCAGTGAGACATGGTCAGGAGGTACACTCTATGGTTTTTGCTATTACATATAAAAAATCTCTTCCATTGATCTCCTGTTAATAGATTTTTCACATTTTATGGTTTTAGCTGTTTCTCAAAAGAGCCAGAAAATTGCCAGTGTTACACTGGGCAAGTAACTGATAACTGTAATATGAGTATCATCAATGAGCACAGGGAACCCTCCTCCCCAAATCATAAAATACTATCCCTACGCATGATATTTGGCTTGAGAACCTGAATGACTACTGGTGTTAATTCTTAATATGCCAGAGACAAACCTGAATGTTACACTGACAGGGCTAACTCAAGATTTCTAGTACTCACCAGAAAAAACGACCATTCTTTTCTCATTATCGGAAGCTCTACACCTTCAACTTAAAAAGATCTCCCACATTAAAATGAAAAGGAAATAGAAAATGTTGCAACTGCTGTGAACCACATTTGCATAGCAGTATGTGATCCTGCCAAGCTAAACAACTCGTTTGTACAAACGCTTTGCCAGTGAAGGTTAAACGTCAGCAGGAATGATGTGAATTTTTGAGAACCTCTTTTCGCTAAAGCTCAAATTTAATCACTGGTTATGACACTTGTTTATCCTTTATACGTTGGTACTTCTAAATATCAAATCTCCTGGATGAGTCCCACGTACTGATTCTACAAAGTATTTAAGTGAAAGGCTTCAATGTACCACTTTCTTAACTACTTCCATAAAATCAGGCAACAAGTGGAGGTGCTTTGAACCACTTGGGCATGACACAGAAATTCACACAGTACCTGGAGTGAACATGGATCTCACACACAAAAGCTCTTATGTTAGTCATTAAAAGGGTTATTGAAACTGTTTTATTTCTTTATGTAAGGACAGAAGGTATACAATGGAAAAAAATCTAATTTTGACCTGACTTACACAGATTCCATAGTGCTGTAATTCTATTGATTTCTGTCAGATCATTCTTGCTTCTCACAACATACACGATCTCTGGTCCACCATCCCTTTTTGGAAAGTCAATACTTTTCCACTTCTTGGAAACTAGCAAGATATTTTCCACTTAATTCTATCTAGTTTTGACTTCAAATATCCTCCTACTCACTTATAACACAGAAGGAGTATCTTATTATCCGTAATGGGAATAGGGCTCGATGACTAGCAGTGTTCTTTATCTTTGAGCAGCATGCCTCAGTTGGAAACATAGTATTTATCCCAAACCCACAAAATTATGTGTAATGAAACTGCAATGGATTTAATGACAATATTTCAGCTGCACTGACTTTCGCAGTGTAGATACAGTACTGGTGGGTGTTAGTGCATTTCAGATTTTTAAAACTAATTGACAATAATTAATTACACCATGAAAACCAAGACAAATGTAGCATGACAGACCTTGTGTGAAAGTACATAGAGAAGAATTGTATGTTTCTGACAGCAAAAAATAGGATAATGGCTGAGTGGGATCCCATATGCCTGGTACGTGTACACATGTGTAAGTGAGGGTGGTAGGAGCATTCCTGTCAGTCCAGCAATAATGATGCCCCTAGAAAGCTTGGTCTCCCCACAAACTAGAGTCCTGAGTACAAATGCCCAAGTAGGAACAGACCCTTAAATTCATCCCTTCTCACTTCAGACCCTACTTCTCTCCCTCCTCTCTTCCAACACAAAAGTCCTTCAGTATCTCCAGTCCCTGAACACCTCAGAATCTTCTTAGCCAACACGTTTTGGACAGCTTATTAAAACATTTCTACTGTTTCTGTGATCCAGTCCTACTGCTCGCATTTGAATGCCAATATCCACTACTCATCTGAGCCTACCTCCTCATGGACCTCTCCTTTGCAGAGAAAAGGCTCAACTGTAATTTCTGACAGTGATTAAAATTTGCATCCGGGCAGTATTCTGTGGGAAGGAGTACAAGTTCAAGAGCCTAATATGAAGCAGTAGGCTGGATCACGTTCAACAGAGACTATACTAGGGAAGATTTTTAGACACAGAGAAGGTTTCCTGGTGGCACAAAATGGTTCACTTTGCTGGCTTTATAAAAACAAGACTTGAGTCCTGTACTATGCAGTAGGAAGGAGTTCCAGCAGGCAGGTTACACATCTTTCACACCTCCAAGAAACTAGCACTCCTTCACTGTATAGCACATTTCTTTTCTTTCCAAGTGTTGCTGACACCCACAGCAGGGACACTGCTCAGCCATGGCACAATCACAATGACTTGCCCTTTCCTGGTTTATAGAACTGTATCTTTACCAGTATTCCCAGTGCAGAACAGAGAATCAGGAAACTGTGACTGTGGCGTGTGCCGGAGTAACTTCATCAGTGCAATCTAACCAGCTCACGTAGCAAGATTTTGGTTAAACGTGAGCAACTAAACATCATTCTATGAATTCTTGAAAGTTTCCAGGCTACAAGAACAGGTTGACGTTGCCACTTCCTTTTATTCCTAAACAGGTTTAGATTGATCTGCAAGTGAGCAATACAATTGCACCTGTATCTTGCTGTATAGAGATAACCTTTATGTAAGTTATTCAGCGAGGCTGAATCATGGTACAGTGGTGTTCTGTGTGGCTTCTTTTGCAGCTTTCATTGCCATGGTACCCAAGTGACTTCTAGTAGTGCATTAAGCAACGTGCCTGTCACTTGTCAGGAGAGTTCACTCCGTCTCTCCTCCTTTCACCTGTGTAGGGAATAGGAGTTTTCGGTTTCTGTTTTTCATCTTCCTGAGTGAAATATCTCAGTTGCTATACTTGTATGAGTGAACGATGATGGAATAGTTTGGAACTTGCTGTCTGTAATAAGACCAATTAAGCCAGCACTAACCTAACACCTCCATTTCACACTAAATACATCAGTTCCTTTTGTCTGAGAAGACAGATGTATTTTCAGATTGTGCAATAAAAAGGAGCACATAAGGGAAATATTAAGCAGCGGAATATTGCAATTTTTGTATCATCAGACGGGGTTAAAGATTTTTTATTTCAAAAGAACGAAAGGTTAACATGTGTATAAGTCAGATAAAGGCCAGAAAAAAACAGCTCTTTTGTTTAGTTTTGTATTCACTCTGATTTCAAGTATATATCTGGGTAGGAAAGACTGCAGGGAAGATCTGATAATGTTTTCTAGAACATGTACAGTAATTTCATTGCCATTCGATTTGCAATTTAAATATCTAATGAAACATTGCATAAACATCAATAATGGGTAACTCATCAAAATATAGCATATGTTGTTTATCTTTGCAACAGAAATAGTAAGTCATTAACAAAGTCAGAATAATATTTTAAATTTCAGTTTGGTGTTGGAAAGACCTGCAAGAAGTGTAATGAATAGAGTCACACTATCTGACAGGAATCTCTTTTCTTGTCTCTCACAGAAGGAAATGACCAATCCTTACTTCTCCACCTGAGCATTTGACATCCGAGGTATTTCTCTGTAACCTCACATCCAAAGGACCGTAAATGCAACAGGACACTCAACTTTTGGACAGGGTTTCCACCCTCATGAAACATTCATTGACCTTAGAAGGCATGCACTTATCTGCCCTCTAGTAGAAGCAGCAGTATGGCCCACTGCACGTTTTCACTCTGTAACCAGTCAATGTAGATTAGACAGTTGCTACTGTATGTCAAAAGAGACTTTTTTTTTTTAAATCAAGTTATAGAGATTCAGAGTTTTCAGCATCTTTTTCTCTTTGAAGGATGATGAACATTTGTTGTTCCTATGACTTGATCTGCCCAGTGTTTCTGAAAGTCACTCAACTGTTAAGAACTTATCAGTTCTTGATGAAGTGAAACAGAACTGCACCATACTGAGGTGGTTTCCTAGAGGTAATTTGTTCTTAAAAAGCACGTAGGGACAGAAGAGCACAGGTCTTTTATTTATCATGGGAGTTAATGCAAAAAGATGATATAAATACAAGGTTTTTTTTGCTGTTCCCAAGATTATAGGTACTTTCTCTGATCTAGAGAAAATGTGTTGTCCAGTGCCTATTCAGTTGTCTCTCTGCAAAGATTCCATTTTATAGTTCACCTTGATGGCAGTGCTATGAAACATAAAGAGCCAAAACATCCAACCCGTTATCACAGACGTAATGACCATGCTGTTAATCTGAAATCATCAAGTCTTGTACTGAGATGACCAAAAACTGGAAGAATTCACAACACTACTACATTTCTGCGCTATCAGATAATCAGAAGCAGCTGTTTGTCGTTAACTTTCAGTAAGCAGTGACTAAAAATACTGGTGTAGGTTTCCTTTCTGAAGTCAGTTGATATTCTCACGGTATATCAGTTCTACAGCATGCACAAATAAAAACACCATATTGTTCCATTTCACTTTTCATTAGTGCCCACTGCTGCAATATAATCTGGAAGAAACCATGAGAGTCATTACTGCAATTTAGGAGTGTGGCTTCAGAATTTGTGGGAGATTTGAGAGAGGTGAGAAAGTTAAGAGTGCCTCAGGTGATACCAGAATTTAGGAGGCTGAAATGAAAATAAGACCAAGAAATGATTGGGATCTAAGAAGGGAAGCACCTGAGAAAGTGGGAAATGTCACCTGGAAGCTAAGAGAGGTACATAAGTATTATGGGAAAGACAGGAAATACTCATAGGGGCATTCAAACAATAAGTAGAAGATTGAAGGAAGCAGCAGCAGAAAACAGAGAAAACGGCTGAGCAGGCTGTGAAGTCAAAGGACCCAATAACCCACGAGTAAAGTAGGATGGCATTAGTTTTCACAAAGAAGTAAATCCACCAGAGGCTGAGCAAGAAAGTACAGATTAAAAAATAAAGGGACTGGGAAGAGAGTATTTTGAGACAACAATCTAGTATCAAATAGAGTAGTTGCAATAAAATGAAGAAATAAAGAATACCTGCAAATATTTTGGGAATATACAAAAAAGACTAAGTGGAGAGAACTACATCTTTATAACAGAGTAGGACAAGTGAAATGTAATGGTTAGAGAAAAGAGTTGTGGCACACATTAAAATTCCCCCATCACAGAGTACTCTGTTACTGGCATACAATAAAAATGTGAAGCATTAACAACAGCATATTTCTCAAATGCAAAACCTGGACATTCCTTTATAATATCTGTTTTTACAGTAATATAAAATAAGAATTAGCATGAGAACTATAAAATACACATGGTAATATTGCTACTAAACCTCCTATTTTAAATAACATGTTCTTTAACAGAAAAAAAAAGCATTTTGCAAATGAAGGAAAATTTCTAAAACCCATTAGAGTATCATTTAAAGAGTCATGAGGACATGAGACATCTCAGAAACTGAGCAACTGTAGCAACTGTGGAACTACCTTTGGCTGCAGGTATGTCTGAACCTCATCTAAAGATCACGTGAACACTGTCACAACTTCAGTGAGCTGTGGATCTCTTTATGTACCTCCTGCTCTTGCAGTTCAGTGGGTGAAATGAGTTTCAGTGGCTCAAGGAGTCATTATGACTGCAGCGTGGCAAAGGCTGGGGGAGAGCATTTGGCAATGTCAGCCTGCCTGCATGCTCTGTAAAGGATTATGTGGGGGCTTCCCGGTTAGTTTTTCATCATATCACCAAATTAGGGGATGATGTGTGTGCCTGAAAGGTGAAGGGCTGTGTGCTATCAGTATATGAACACGTCCAGAGACGAGGCAGAGACCTTACTTGGGTGCACTCATTTTAGTTGTACACATGCAACATTTAGTTATAAATATTCCTTTATGAAATAGTAAGTCTATTATATTGAATGATGTTGAAAGATGCCTATAGATCACAGAATTCTCCGGGTTGGAAGGGACCTTTGAGATCATCTAGTCCAACCATCAACCTAACTCTGATAAAAAAAAAATAAATCACTAAATCATGTCACTGAGCACTATGTCTACCTGTCTTTTAAATATCTCCAGGGATGGTGCCTTAACCACTTCCCATGGCAGCCCATTCCAATGCTTAATAACCCTTTCAGTGTAAAAATTTTTCCTAATATCCAGTCTGAACCTCCCCTGGCACAACTTGAGGGCATCTCCTCTTGTCCTATTGCCTGTGACTTGGGAGAAGAGACCAACCCCCACCTCTCTACACCCTCCTTTTGGGCAGCTGAAGAGAGTGGTAAGGTCTCCCCTCAGTCTCCTCATATGTTATTTCTTCAGTGTCTTACATTTTTTCCTAGAAAAGTTTGTAATTGTATATTTAAGCTAACATAGTCTACGTAAGCAGAACACCCTCAAACGAAGTGCTGCCAGTGAAGCAGAACTGATAAATACAGGTGGGGTGGCTTTTGCTAAAGTGCTATCACTGCAAAACTATTGGGTTTTGGGTTTTTTTTGGTAAGAAAGGTGGTATTTTGCCCCCCATTCTTATCTGAAATTATTAGAAGAAGAAGTTCTGCTGTGATACAGATGGAAGAGGGTTTGTAAAAGCCCACCAGCCCAGCACACGTTCTATTTCCAAACTGAAACAGAGGGTGAAGAGCTGCCCATGGTGGTCGCGGGGAGAGCTTTGCCTGATTTTTCCCAAACCACTGCGGGCTCTGGTGTTTTTTGTACCAAGTGGTTGAAGGCGAGCCCTGTCCCCGCCGAGGCTGCCCCAGAACACAGCCCCTCTGTTTTGGGGAGCACAGCGCTACTAGGGAGGCCGCGCCGTGCCAGCGCAGGTGAGACGCTGTCACCGCGGCGGGGGAGTCCCCGGGGCGGCCGCTCA
>VZTM01041595.1:48439-86657 GCA_013400555.1 Jacana jacana | reverse complement strand
AGATCCCCCGGCGGGACCGCGGTGGCAGCTCGGTGTAGGAGCGGGGTGGTCGGTATCGGCGGAGGGCGGGGGAGCAGCATCAGCACCCCCAGCCCAGCGGGCAGAGGTCTCCCTCCCGCCGAGGAGGGGCCGCGGTACCTGCCCCGCTGCACAGGGAGGCGAGGGACGGTTTCGCTTAGCTGCGGAGAGCGGTGCGGGAGACGTCGGCTTTCCCTAAACCCAGCGGGACCCGGCGGGTTTAATAGAGTTACAGAAATCGAACTCCTAGGAGCAGTTTTTCCCCCGGGGAGAGCGCACATCACAGCCGTGTTCGTAAAACCATAATCTTTTCATTGCTGCGTTCTGTCAAAATCGTGTAGACTCGTGTAATTTAATTCTCTTAAGTTTTGCCGAGTAGTTATCATTTAAAGTAACAGGGTGTAATAGCACAGGCAATAAAAAGCTAAATGAAACACAAATTATAAAGGTTCCAGGAACCGCAGTTCCTAAGATCCAGGTCAATTGACACTCCGTGTTGACAGTGTCCCTCTCGTTATGTGCTGCCAGCAGGACTTCTATAATCACCACTTGTTAATGCTTCTGAGGAGAAGCTGTCCCACAGAGGGGGAAAATGGGTATTAAGCAGTGTGAGATGAGGCCTAAAATCTCAGGTGATTACCAGATGTGTACTTTTTTTTTTTTTTGGTACAAATTGTATTTTCTTGCTTAACTGGTAAATTCCAGTTATCAGCCTCTCCTAATTTTTGCTGTTCTGTCTGTGAGGGACTTGCTGATTACATGGATATAGGAAATGAATAATAGTAAGGAAAGTGGCCACACTCACAGTGTTTGATTATTTATAAACTCAGTTAAGAACAACCAGAGTTTTCAGAATCTGCTGCTGTATTGCTATTTCTACGCAACTTCGTAGAGTACTCATTCAGCATGCTCAGGTAGCTGTAAGAGCATCCATTAGTGCACATTGGACTTAAAACCCATTTCAAAACATGAATGTATCTGTCTTAATGAATGCCTTCCAAAGAAAAACCTCTTGATGGTTAGGTCAAAGATTGGTTATGGACTAATGGACTTCAGCTGTGAACTAATATGGCAATTCTGAAGTTCCTTTGCTGTGTTCTCATTCAGAATGGTTGTACAGCTATGAGAGGACACATCTTGCATAAGGGATTCACAGCATCTCTTAAGATCTGTGAGGTCTGTGGAGTGCTGATATTTTTACTTCAGCAGTATCAGCCTGTGCTGGCAGCTCTTGGTCCAGCACACAGTTGTGGAGATGACCCCATCATCTCAAGGTGGTGATAAGGAAAGCCTACACCCTAGTCAAGTTGCTTTGTAAAACAAGGGTAGCACTAAATGCAGGAATTTATCTCCAGCAGATGTGTACCAAGGCCTTAGATGAGTGATTCTGTGGTACAGGTAGGTCCAGGACCCTAGAGTCCCTCCCTGATGAACAGTGCTTCCGTTGGTCTTTGAGAGAATAGATAGAAGCTACCTGGTATGTGTGGTGGGTATAAATTTGAATAATGTACCCCTTCTCAAATGTGTATAATCCCTACTAAAGGGGTGCTTTAGCAAGCAGTGCTTATTTTTTAGGTGCATGTGAGGTATAGGAAGCAGTCATTTGGGGCTTCTTTGGCTGTGGAAAGAAGCCACTTTACAGGAACCCGTAGGCAATGCCTACAAGCAACTGCTTTAGGAACTTCCTTGGCTGGCAGGGATGAATGCAGTGAGTATAGGCTCCTCCAGGGTATGGTGGTTACTAAACATAGGCTTTGAATTTTCCTGCCTAAATTCTAAATTCCACCTACATCATGTTTCAGGTACATTTTGCAGATGTGTCTTTTCATCCAGAAGTCATTAATTTGGAGATAGATATATATATATAAACATATATATATATCTCCAACTGTTAAGGATATTTTTTTCAAACTGACTGGAAAATGATAGGCATCATTTGCACATGCAGAAATGCCCCAGGAACATCTTCTGTGATGGTGATTAATACAGAACAGTAATGCAGAATACAACTGATGTCCAAAATAAGCTGAAATGTATCTCCTCTTAAATATTACTGAGAGGGTAACATGCTTGCTGGTGTAATATGGCATGTGACTGCTGCTTGAAAAGTAGTCTGGTACCAAGGAACAGTTTTCCTCAAGTGGTGATTTAGTGCTAATGCAGATGCTATTGCATGTAGAACATGTTTTTCATATGTTGTTTTCTGGCTGCCTTTAAGTGGTGTAGTGGCTGGATTCTGAAATAACCATTTTAAGAGAACTATTTCTCGTGTTTATAGCCAAAGCCCTAAGCCATCAAACCTCTCCTTTAGCTCAGTGGTGTTGCTCCTGAGCCTCGATGTACAGTCCCTTTATAACAGCAAATAATTGGCTGTTTAATAAAATACACTCTGCCTTTTTTTATTTTTTCCCCCAGATGATTTTTTTCAGATTATTTGTTAATTGTTAATAGCATAACCACATTAAAAATCAAACTAATTGTCAGTGATCAAACTGGCTGGCTTGATGTTGCATCAATGAATTCAGCAGCTCTGATTGGATTAATTCTGTTAAGGCTGAGGCAATAAATTCGTTCTGTTTTAGCTTAAACCAGGACAAGTGTGCTTAAACATTCAATTACCTGTAGATTGGGAAAGTATTTAAAACACTGACCTCTCAATGTTAACCCACTCTGTGAGTAGCAGGAGGCCTTACAGACATACATATTTGAGGCTTTCTTTGCATTTCAGTACTTGTGCTTAACAATGTGCATCATCATAATGAATGAGTATGAACTCAGTACCACTCTTCCTGAAGAACAGCTTTACTGTGTCTGAGACAGCTGCTACCTTTCCTGCAAACAGAACTTCAGCAAGGTACCTTGGGCTCAGCCAAGTAGGGTCACACAGTCTTTTGCCAGTAAGTGGATAGAAGATTCTTACCTTTTTTTGTGGTGCAAAAGGAAATTTTAATGGGATTATGTGATGACAAATCTTGCTTTTCTTTTAAATTCATAACCTCTGGTAGGAAAAACACACTTCAGGCTATGTGCAGAATTTGTAATTAAATGGTTGCCAAAAAGATGAGGCTACTTTTTAAGTACTGAATAATTGTGTATTAGAAATTATATGCAAGCAAACACTTTATTTCTAGCAGGCCTCTTCCATTTAGTCATCTTCTCACCCCTAATGTATCAAAAATACATTGCAATGTATGTATTAGAAGATTGCCTCCTGAGATACAAAACCATATTTATTTTCCTCTTGTGCATGGATTTCATTGCTGAGGAGCCCAGTTTTGTAGTTTAGAACAGGATGGAAAGCGCACATTAAGGACTAACCCCAAATCTGAGTGCTGGTGTGCAGTGGGATTTGAAAGTGGTAATACTTGTATGTAAACTTCCTGGCTGAAAAAATGCTGTTGAAGAACAGATTGTCAAAGCACCAAAGTAGTGAGAATACACTAATTCAATCAGACATCTGGTTATATTGCTTATTTATACTTTGAAATATGTTGCATCGTGAAAAATATTTTCTTATTCACGTGAGGTTGGACAATTACGCATTAAAATGTCAGCTGTAAAGGAAACGAGGCACACATTATTAGATGAAAATGGGAAAAAAGGGATTCTGATGTTCATAACTGCCTTGAGGCAGAGATTATTTCTCAGCTTTTGTGATTTTCAGATCAAGTGTTTCTCGGCACTATCAAATGTAATACATACCTTAAAACATTGTCTTTGTTAAATAAGATGCATCAGAGTTTCCTTCCTGCCTACAATATAACAGTTTCTGCTATGGGCATAACATCATTTTTATATCCAGCCTCAACTATCTTGCTTGAAATGACCTGTAAAATTATCTTCCAGACTCTTCATTAGACATAATCTCTTCAGGGAGTACTGTGCCATGTGGCAGCTGTGTTTCAGATGGCTAGTCTCTTCGCTGAGATGCCGTGTCCTCTGAAAATATGTTGCAATGGTTTTGTTGATAGAAAGAAGGTAGAAGAGTCAGTATGGGGTGTGGGGGGGGAGGCCCTTGTTTCCTTTTATAGCCTAGTGGATGGAACGCTTTCCTATGAATTAGGACTAATGGTTCTTCTTCCTGCTGGGCACAGGAAAAAAATCATGTCTGGATTTCCCATATTCTGAGTGAGTGAGTTTAATCCTTGAAGTCTTGGGTAAAAGAACATCACCATTATTACCAAGCCCACAGAAATCCAGCTTTAAGTATCCTCTGCAAATATATTTTGGTATTTCAGCCTGACAGGTTAATTAGTAACAAAAACAAACAAGCAAACAAAAACCCAGTCAAGTGGTCTGATGTTTTCTGTCTCATCAGAAAAGAGGAAAAAAGGAAACTATAACCATTTTATTCAGAGAATCACANTAGCCCTGCCCTGGACTCTCTCAAGCGGTTCCCTGTCCTTGAACTGAGGGGCCCCAGAACTGGACACAATATTGTTGGGGCGCTTTTTTTTTGGGGGGGGTTGGGGGGAAGGGATAAGACATTCAATAAAGGTTTCTTTGAAAAGAATAGCAAAACAATTGACAATATTTATTTCCCTTTGGAGAGCTGAGGTCTGTTGCTAGTGAGCACTGCTCTAGCTTACCCATCAGCTCAGTCCATCAAGTACCCAATACTGGCCATGTTGGTTCGGTGGCCTTCAATGTGCTCCATTCAGGCATGTCCCTGGAGCAGACTCAGTGTTCTGGAGATGAGGTTTTCTACCAGATTGTTTTATGCTTTGAAAAAAAACAGCATGCTTATGGAGAAGCTGGTGCACAGCCTGAAAATACCTCTCAAAGGTGAATCCAACCACCTATGTTTGGTTTTGGCCAAGATTTGTTTAGTATATTTTTTAGTCACGTATTCGCTGCATATGCTCACTAATTTAAGAGTGAACTTCTTTTAGTCATCTGCATTCTGAATGGCTTCTGGTGCTAATACTTCATAATCCATTTCGCTTGACCCTGCAGTATTTCTGCAGGTTTATTTGTGCTTATTCTTAAGAAAAGGGTATATTTATGGATCCTTTTACATAGTTACCGAACAAATGAAAGTTGCCTCCCTGTGGGACCTAATTTTATAAAACTTGAAACTTTCCCTGTAAATATAAGTAATTTTTTTAAATTTGCATGAGGAAGGTGGAGTAGTGATTAAGAAATGTGTGGGATAGATATGGCATACTTTTCACTGCAAATGTTAATAACAAGTGTGTTCTTTGTCAAACAGCCTCCCAGCAGCATTTGCCACTACAGAAGCTGGAGGTTATAATAACTGGCTACTTGAAGAATTCTTGCCAAGTATCAGTAACCCCCAATCAAAGGGACTTGGCATGGTGGGTCTACCTCATCATGCTGTGTTTAGACTTTCCAGCTCTGCTAACATGAGCAAAAGAAAATTTTGGCAGTTAAACTATATTCATAACAGTCTTTATGACTTGGTTTCATACCTCATACTGTGATGCGGTGCAAGGCAATGACTTAGCAAAGGGCTTCATTCTTAAAGTGCATAAAATGAGCCTTACATACATGTTTGCTCACATACTTGTGAGTGTAGGCATTCACACCCAGAGCCTCCTCAACAGGAGGCTTAAAGGATTTGTGTTAATAAGCAGTACTTAAATGTAAGTTTTGATAATTAAATGTGGACAAAAAGCTTAGTGATAATTAAATTACATGCAGTTTTCTCTGGAATGGATTAACACTTCTGTCTTGCAGTGGTTATTATTTTCTTAGCAGTGACAAATACGTAATCAAGTATAATATTTTTAGCAAAACAGAAGTTATGAAATATAATGTGAAGATGACTAATGAAAGTATGGGTTTATTTTCCATACAACTACACTTTTTCATACCATTAGTACAATTGGCAGAACAGCTCTAATGTCCTCATCAATTGACATGTCAATGAATGTTTGTCAGTAAAAAAAATCCAAACCCAAAAGCAGCACAAGTTTTGGCACTAGGAATGAAATGTGAGATTGGGTATGAGAACCCTAAGTAAGTGGAGTAGAAGAGGAAATGAATATCAAGAACTGTCATTTTCGGTGTGTTCTCGAAGCTATGTGGGCAGTGTGAATAACCTGGGTTTTTGCTAGAGTTTAATATAAGTTTCATTTGTTTAAAAAAGGCTGCTAAAGCTACAGTGCTGTGGATGTGGATTTGGGGATGCGGATGTGGAGTGAAAGCTTATTTATGGATGGGCCACTTTTTAAATATAGAGTAGTAGTGATGAAATAAAAATGACAAATAGTAATAATAATAGTAATGGTGAATCACCAAGAAATAGATGTGACTCCCGCCTCTTCACTCAAACATTCCTTCAGTAGTGTCCTTAGTCATACCACTGTTCATGTTCTCCCTTATTCTATCATTAATTGAAAACAAACCCAGCCTTGCCCACTGCCAGCTCAGAACGTGACTGGAGTTCTTTTTTGATTGAATACTGGTTTTTGATGTCACTATTTACCTTAGTGAAGAGATGTAATTACTGAGGGTTTTAACATTTCTTCTAAAAAAATATTTAGTGTCTGTGAGGCTTTCCCATACTGATAGAAAGAAAAGTCATAAGCCAAAAGATCCCAGCTGATGCAAACTGAGTTTAAAGATACCCCAGAAAGCAGAGTACAGATCAGAAGGTCTGTATGGTGTGGCACTAGCAATTTTACAGAACATCCAGACTGGAGAATTTCTGTGACCCTTTGCTGCTTTTTAACTATTTTAATTTTGAATGAAACAGTGCATTTCTTACAAACGGTGCTTGGCATTCTTTTGAGTAAAGTGCTGGTCTCTTGAAGGTAGTGGGAGTTTTGCTGGAGCCCAGGTATTTAGCTGGTTCATTTTACAAATTGCCCTCAGTTGTAAACGTCCACCAGCAGCAGCCCCTCCTAACCATGTCCGCAAAGAGCTGTTCCAACAGACTTAAACCTGGCTTGGCTGTGGTTTGCTAATAGTTGTGCATATGGCAGGTGGCAATCCCTGAGCTGCACAGGAGACCTCATCTATTTCTAATCAGGTGCTGGTTAATTGCTGCTTATAAGGGGAAACTGCTGTGGAGCAGTTGAATTGTTACTTTGAAAAGAGTGGACCTTGGTTTCACCATGACACGTAGGGACCTACCAAGTGCAAGCAGGTGGTGTGTACCTTGGAGCTGGAGAGCAACCAGCCTGAGACCCAGGAGGTGTGGAAGAGCCTTGGCAGCCGAGCAGACTGGTGGGGTGGACTGCTGTGCTGCTTGGTTGCCTCCCATCTTCTGTCAGCGCTGGTTTTAGTTCCAATGGACATTTGGTTGTGCTGATTTTTCTCCTGGCCCAGTCTGGGTTTCTCCTGTTGTGCACACTGAATGAATTTAGGAATGATGACTGGTTTATTTGAAGCCTTTCAAAAGGGAAGATTCCCTCATCTTTAAGGAGTGGTTTATGCTTTTGTTCATGTTGTGCACGTTTCAGCTGTTCTAGACATGATTTCTCTCCCCTTTTTTAGAACAGGTAGCCAGGTCAGGCTGCTAAACATTGTTAGTCCTACTCTGTGTTCACATCTTAGTTCTGCCAAGCGGTAATAATCCAATAGTTGGCACTTTTAGTAAGGCTCTTGAAGTGCATTGCAAACAGACGTTGTACACTGTCCAGCTGTCAGCCTTCCAGATGCTGGGTGCTTGGCAGCAGAAAGAGCCGTTCTTACAGCAGCAGTGTTTTAAATCACGGATTGCATCAATTAAACACCTTTGCAGCCCCTGGCACATCGCAGCAGAACCTAACAGCGGTACCACCAGCGTGAATCCAGGAAATACTTTTAACTGAGGTGCAGCTTGTGGGAGGTCGCTTTGGAAAGTGGCATCACAAAGCTCAGAAGGTCTATGCCATTGAGACTCGTGCCGCAAACATCACGATTACCATTTCTCTGCTAATCACAGTGTGGGAAAGTGCCCTCCCTTCCCCATGGGCCCACGCACATGCTGAGTCACGTGTAGCAGAAGCACGCTCTTGAGTGGGGGCTTGTGATGGAGATGGTATCTGGTACGTCTGATCACTTAGTGGGCTCCTGCATCCATCCCACACGAAACAGCTGAGTTCCAGAGAGCTGTGTGCTGACTTGCAGGCCCCACCACGTGGAGCCTAGTGCTGTGAAAGATCCAGACATTAGTTAAAATAGTGGATTGTAGGGTTCTTTTTTCCTAAGCATTCGGTATGTTCCAATGTTTACAGTCACATTCTGTGAGTTTCTGACTGTGTTTAGTGGTTTATGTGGGATCAGAACCATTGTATCGATACTGCTTTTACTTTTTGGTAATCCTTTCAGAAAACATAGTATCTTTGAGAGTCGTTCCCAACCAACTGTTTTTCATGATTGAAGACTACAAACTAATTTCTATGTTTTGCAATGCAATAATTGATTTTCTGTATTAGTTTAGCTCCACTCTGCTAATCTTTGTTTTTATGCATTATTTCCTTAAGCTAATTTAAAATTACTTTCCATTTTCCAGTGTTTTTTAACATTTATTAATGAAATATCACATGTACTAGAAATTTCTAGTTTATCATGTGCACTGCTAAATTTGTTGAATTATACATGAGTTGAGGATGTATTTTTTTTTTTCTTTCTGATTTATTAATTTATAGTTAAATCCAATAGACTTACTATGACCCAAATATATGAAGTAGAGAAATATTTTGAAATGGCAATATAAAGGTTATGGAAGTTTTCTTCTGGGTACATGTGAGAGAGGAGTCTTTCTAGAAGTTAATATAAATGTTTATAGTACTAGTAGCGGCTACTCAAAGGGAAATCCCATGCTCTGAGAACTCTGGAGGTTCTCTGAGCTCTGACTTGAGGGACAAATCCATATGCTCATGGGTCTGTCTGCACCATGTCCGCTGCCTGGCTTTGGCTTTCCTCTGTCCTAGTAGAAGCACATGGATTAGGATGGTTGCTCAGGGGGTTCAAGCTCTGTGTGGGACCAACGTGCTCCACTGTAACAGGGAGATGAAATTATATTAACTCCAGTGTGGTGGGATACTTGAAGATATTTGCAGTAAAACTTCTAAAATTTTTGTAGAGACATTTAATTCCTGCTTTCATTAAATTATCTGACAAAGCAATGACTCTTGTCTGTGGCACTTCTTTTCCTCTCCCTTTAAGAACAAGTTTCCTGTTAATTTCTCAAGACAGTTTTTGAAGACTATTGCTTTCATAGCTTTCCAAGTGAGCCTTAGAATCATACTTCTCCACTTAAAATGTACTATTTGGTTTTCATCTCTCTCTGCAGGTTTAGAAATCTGCACTGAAAAATGCAATGACCCAAACCAAAAATTAGATTGAGGTGTGATAGTTCTAACAAACGTTAATACAACTTTGTTTTCAGGTAATGGGGATGGAATTTTCCAAGGATAATAGATATTTTTTGTGTCCTTACACTAACATCCTCACTTCATGATCTTAAAAAATAAAACCACACAGCATCAATGTCACCGGAAAGTCTGGGCTGCAGTCCTTGTTACTGTTCTGAGTCCCATGGAGGTCAGCGAGGGTGAGCATCTGTAACAGCCTCTTGCTGGCCAGGACAGGCCAAGGAGTTGCTGCAACATGGCAAATACTCTGGAGGAAGAATAGCTATAGCTTGAACTAACAACTAAGCAGCAAATGAAACAAGCAAAAATTAGAGTGGGAGAGGAACATAAGTTTTTGAAGATACTGTCTATTCTATTTAAACATTTTGTCAAGCGCAGCTAAAAAAAAAGTCAGCAATAGCAGTGTCTCCAGAAGGTCTGCAGAATGAGCCACTGTCTACAGTGTGAAGTGGTGAAATTTAATGTTCTCCACTTTTCTTCAGAAAAGAATTCTAGAGGATTAAGTCAGAAAGCTATTTAATCATTTAGCAACCTCTGATGCGAGCACATTGGTAGGTAAATAGCAACTGATGTGACAGTGAAATTTCAGCACTGCTTTGTATGATAAAATAATTATGATCTTACCTAACAAGCTGATATATAAAATATACACTGGGATTTCTTACCCCATAGCCACTTCCAACCTAAAATCAGCATCAGCATTTAATGCATAACTGGAAGGGAAACTTTAAAAAGACTAGGCAGGGATTGACAGAAGCAGCAGGGCTAATGCTTCCAGTCTTACAAAGCTGTCTGAGGATCTTGAATGACCTGAGATTTGTACATTATTGATTTTTACATCCCATCTGAGAACCAGCAGAAATTTCCCTAGTTATCAGTGAGAGTACTGATAACACCTTAAGGGGAAAGAATATAATTTGTGGATTAACCAGGTTCAGTTTGTGCAGGATATGTGACTTGTCTCCATCAATCAGTGAGGAAGGTGGTGGTACAGGTAGTAGCACCGCTGGATATCTGAGTACCTTTTCTGACCTCTGGTTGTGACAAGACTGACTTACTCCCAAGCATGCAAAGCTTGCTATCTCCAAAGAGCCAGAAAAGGCATGGAGATACATAGTGAGGAGGAGTGTAGGGGGGATATGGTGCAGTTCCTGTCTGGATTTCCTTTTCATTGAACCTCGTGTAGGGGGTGGGCGAGCTGGTGCATATCCAGGTACCACCCCAAAGACAGCATGTGTGCATGCATACAGGAGAGTGCAGGAACTTGGGAGGGACTCCTAGTGATGGTGATTTATGAACAGCTTCTCTGATTGCTTCATGTTCTTACATTCCTGATTTCAGGAGTCTGGTACTTCTAGATCAGGCCCTAGGTATTGCATACTATGGATTAGGCATAGTAGGATTGACAGAATCATAGAATCATAGAATGGTTGGGTTGGAAGGGGCCTTAAAGATGATCTAGTTCCAACCCCCCTTCCCGCCCCCTCTCCCCCTCCTCGCCATCAGCAGGGACACCAACTGCTAGATCAGGTTGCTCAAACTCCACATCCATCCATAGCCTGTTTTTAAATACTACATCCTTTGGGAAAAATGTCAGGAACTTCAGGAACTTTACCATCTTCTTTTGCTTTTGATTTAAATGTGGGATTTGAGGTTGGAATGTGGAAATCACGCTGGTACCTGCTTTCATCTCTGTGGTGGTCTTCAGAGTTTTCCCTTAGCTTTGAGTACTGCTGCTAGGGTGGCAGGAATGGCAACAAATGTAGGAGAGGCTGAGGACTTTGTCAGAAGTGAAGCTTCCAGCCTGAATTCATGGGCTCCTTCTGTAATGCATGAAAGAGACAGACCCCTTCAGGGGCCAGTTCATCAGATCTGTTTCAGAGGTGGGTAAATCACACTGGTGACTAAAATATTGCAGAAGGATTGTTGATGAATAGCAAATCTATATTCCACAACACTCAGATGTGCTGCCACTAACTTTAGTGGGATTTGTGTTCATGTGTCTGTGGAAAATATTATCCTCAGTCTTCAATATCCCTGAATGTATATTTCGTCCTGTGTTTCACTGTGTTGTAGTATATATGAATAATTGATAATTGAAATATAGAAGGTGATGTATTTCAGGAACAGACTATGGAAATGAGAAATTTGTGATAAACAGGGAAAAACAGCTAAGGTTAAATTCTGTCATGTATAAACACTTGGTGATGGTTTTTCTGACCTTTAGCTACTGGACTAAACAAAATTTAGATCAACTTAATTTTTTTGGGAGAATTAGGAGGGATATTCTGTGTGCTAACCACCTGCACTATGTTAGTGAACAGAGGCAGGAAGAACATGATACGTAGACCCGAACAGCTTTATCTTTGGACCTTCCTTTCGTTACAAATCTTAAATTAAAAATTGAGCCAAGCAATTAGAATGTAATCCTTCATATTCATTAAAAGCTTCACTTATAATTTTCAAAAGTATTAAATCTGATTATTTCTAATCCAAATGATAATGATAGTTTCCATAAGCATCACAAAAGATTTTGCAGAATTTCAGTTCCCATTTCCCTGTTTTTTCAGTTGGTTGACTCTATTATTAGTGGTGGTCTAACTGTGCCTCAAAATAGAATTTCTTATAATTAAGGCTGTTTGCTAACATTCTGTGATGTCAGATTGGGTTCTTTTCCCTTGAGTTACATGCATGGCTCACTGACATAACCTTTAATTAATTTAATATTTCTTCAGTCTGCATGCAGGCTAGAACAGGCTGAAGTTGAGAATGTCCCTCAATTGTAGATTGAGATTTCGCTCTGCAGTTATGTAAAACTATAAAACATTAACTGCATGAAATGTGCATAAAGTTTACATAGGAAACAGAAACGTTGTCTGGTCAAGAATAAATGAAAGTTTTCGTTTTCAAGATATTGGTGAGCTGAATGTTCACCCAGAATTATTTTCCTCCATTCACAAATTATTTACACGTATACAGGTTTTTCTTTGAAGTGACCTGCTACTGTCCCTGGGGTTTAAGGAAGGATCCCACACACTACTAATGATAGGGTAGCATGCCGTTTTCTCTTCAAGGCTGGAAGACACCAAATATAAAAGTCTTATTTAGGGACATGAGTACAGTTTTGGAGAATCAGAATTGTGTGGGAGATGCAGCAGCAAAAATATCTGTAATCAGTAATTTCTGAGTATCTATTACTTTATCTGGAATAGTTTTGGGTGGCTTTTTTTTTTTTAATTGTTTGTTTGTTTTGTTTTAAATATCAATATTATATTGGGAGAGGGATAAATACATCACCATTGTATTGGGAGATGAGGAACGTTGTCCCAGATATGAACTACCAGCCTGGATAGAGGCACAGTACAGCTGGATGCTTTTTATTTAAAAAAAAATATGCAACAGGATTTGGAGTGCAGAATGCCTGAAAATTCCTGAAAATTCACACCCTGAAAATTCAGGTGCATCCTTCTTTGCAAGCTCACAGCTGGACTCGGCAGGAGGCTGGTGTCGCTCCTTGGCTCTTAAGGGATCCTGACTTTGTATCTGCTGAGCTTCTACTGCCCTGCTGTGTGATGATGGCAAACGGTCAAGAGTGTTGCAATTTTATCAGCATAATATCCCACTTGTTTGTCCCAGGTAAGCATATTTTTCTGTGATGCTACCTGGGCACGTTCACCCTTTGCTATGCTTATAGTGTTTGTTCTGGACACAGGCAATGGGTCATTAGTAGAATGTGTTCAGTCATACCTACTGCTGTGTACGCAGTTCAGCAGCATAACCAACCAGACTTTGTCCTTAATGATTTAAGACTGTCAGTTGTGAGACGTGGGGTTTTAAACTTCCGAACTGTTAGCATCCATGTAGCAAACTTATTTCATCACAATCCTACAAGAAACTGAAAATTAGAGATCCTGTTGAAGTTCTGAATAAGTTACAATGATCCAATTTGGCACAACCTGGGAATATCTTTACAGTCTTGGCTGAAGAGCAGTATGACCTTACCTCTTGCCTGCTTAGTAACCCCTGAGCTCAAGACTGAGACACAAAGCGGAAGAGAACAAGAAAGCATCTACTGCTTCTATCTATACCTGAGAGTATCAGTTCTGAGAAGGTAAGAGGCAGTAATTATGACTGCTAAATACCTTACCAAAAAAAAGGTAAGGTGCTAAAAATTATGTAACTGGAAGGAATTTTTCAAAGGAATGTAGATATTTAGGGATCTACTAAGTAAGAATTACATTTTTTTCCCCGCCTGTCTCCAATCAGCATCATCAATCAGTATCTTCCAAAATCTGAAGGTCAGTTCCAGAAAACAGCAAAGCAAACTGAAGCTGGTGTACATTCTCATGCCCTGGAACTGGATGTTGCAGGGTGGGAGAGGTACTGTGAAACTATATTCATATACAGCATCTAGAGAAAGTACATGTTGACCCGTCTGGCTTTATGTCCTAGAGATTATTTCTGTATGAGGGCACAGTTCCCTGTTCCTCACTCTTCTACACTTACTGCTGGTCCAGAGAGTGCTTCTAGGCAAACAAAAATTCTAAGTAAAACTTAGACGCACACCCCCCACCTGCCTTTTTCTGAGGTGTCACCTTCTAGACTTGGCAAAACAGAACAATTGCATTTTTCCAGTACAGAATATGTATGAACACTGTGCTCCCATTTTCCCAAGTCCTGCATAAAGGTACAAGCTGAGTAAGTTTGGAATTTCTGTTCATGTAAAATGTTACTGGTTTTATATGTTCTCACATTTTAACAAGTTAGGTTTTTTTTTTTTTTTATCAATTAAGTAATGACAACACTGTTCTCATAAATAAATATTCACCATTTACTTTTTGATCCAAAGTATTTCAACATGAACCAAATAAGAATGTTTAACATTGTCTTGTTGAAACCAACCTAAATCATATGTGAGTCAATTCAATATTAACTGCCTTTTTTCCCCCTCCTTGGCCGACTGTACAGAGTTTCAGGTCTCTGCTGAACTCTCCCACAGTGCACACATGATGTGGCTCCCTCGGCAGGCAGCAGCATTCAGAGGGTATGCATGTGTTTGTGTTCCACCGATGGCATTCTCTGGGGACACCAACCCCCAGGGCAAGGCAATTGTGACCAAAAGTGCAATTCTGTCTCCCTTCATTAGGAAAATGTAGTTAATTGTTCTGTGGAGCTCATGCAAAGTGGTACACTTCAGATGAGTTACAAAGCAATCATATGAATGCTGTCTTCTCTTCCTGGACCAGTTGTTCACCAGTGCAAGTGAGCTAATTGTAGACATCACGATTGGAGGCAGCCTGGGCTGCAGTGATCACGCACTGGTGAAGTTCGCAGTCCTGAGGGATATGGGTCAGGCAAAGAATAAAGTCTGGAATCTGAATTTTAGGAAAGCAAAATTCCAGCTCTTTAAAGAGTTAGTCAACAGAACTCCCTGGGAACCTGCCCTCAGGGACAAGGGAGAAGAATAGAGCTGGTAAGTTTTAAGGACACTTTCCATAGAGCACAGGAGTTCTTGAACCCCAGGTGTAAGAAATCAGGAAAGGAGGGGCATGAGACAGGCATGGCTGAGTCAAGACCTGCTGGTCAAGCTAAAGGGCAAGGAGGAAATTCCACAGGCAGTGGAAACAGGGACAGGTATTTTGGGAAGAATATAAAGATGTTGCCTGGTTGTGTAGGGTTGAAGTCAGGAAGACCAATGTGCAGCTGGAGCTGAACTTGGCAAGGGATGCAAAGAAGAATAAGAAGGATTTCTATGGGTATGTCAACAGGAAAAGGAAGCTCAAAGAAAGTGTACCCCCTGTGATGAGCAAGACTGGCAAACTTGCAACAACAGACAAGGAGAAGGTTGAGGTACTCAACAGCTTTTTTTGCTTTGTTCTTTACTGGCAACCTCTCTTCCCACACCTCTCAAGTGGATTGTGCCACAAGACGCTCTCCGTGCTAGTTTAAAATTCATGGTAGTCAGGTGAAGTTCCCAGTGACTGGAAAAAAGGGAAATGCATTCATGTTTAAAAAGAGTAGAAAAGACAACACTGGGAACTACTGACCTGTCAGCCTTACCCCTGTGCCTGGAAAGATCATGGAACAGTTCCTCTCAGGAGTTATGCTGAGGCACATGGAGGACGGAGAAGTGATTCAAGACAGCCAGCATAGCTTCACCATGGGCAAGTCCTGCCTGACCAACCTCTGTGATGGAATAACTACATTAGTGGATGAGGGAAGAAGTATAGATTGGACTTTTGTAAGGCCTTTGGCATGGTCCCCCACAACATTCTTCTCTCTAAATTGGAGAGGTATGGATTTGATGATTGGAGTCTTTGGTGGTTAAGGATGGTCACATCCAAAGGGTAGTGGCTCAGTGTTCAGATGGAGACTGGTGTCAAGTGGTGTCCCTCAGAGGTTTGTATGAGGATGAGTACTGTTTAATGTCTTCATCAATGACATAGTACAATTGAGTGCGTCCTCAACAGATTTGCAGAGGACACCAAGCTGACTGGTGCAGTTTTTCTTGTTGGCAATTCTGTGCTATAGAGGCTGAGAATTTTTCTACTGAGGATCTTAATTTTTTGTGCATGTTTTTCTTAAAAGATGCCCAGTAGTCTCAGTTTAGGACAAGCAATAAAAAGAATAGGTAAAATTAATAAATGTTTACAAATGGAATGGAAGTGTCTTACTTCAATTTCTTACCTTGGCAGCATTTCTCTGACCAAGTAGCACAGGAGGCAGCCAGCTGAAATGCTGTCTTCTTAAAGCATTTTACATTAATTTTATCATCCTTTTTATAGTCCTCTCCAGCTCTTCTGCTGGAGATTACTTTTTTTGGTTTCTCTGACCTTTTTGCTGATACTGCACCGTCTTGCCTGGACCTATAGTTCCATGTAATAAACTGCTAAAGGTAATGGTGAAAAATGAGTCTGTCTCATGCCACTAGAACAGGAAAAAAGAAGGGTAGGCGACCTTGTGAGTTCAGTGTGAATTCTGTGCCAGTGTTTCACCCTACGCTTCAATCTCCCCGTGTTCTTCTTGGATTGCTGTACTACAACTGGATTTAGATACATTCAGCAACTGGGATGAGCTCATTAAACTATACTGTGTGATATATGGTTTTTTTCCTTCCTTTTATAAATGTATATATAATAGAGGCATCCACTCATACATGTTCCCTTTCTAACCCTTTTTGAAAATAGATGCCATTAAGCAGAATTAAAGGAAATTGCCCCTTGTCGTTAAATAATCAAGGCAGTGAGAGCTCAGCAGGGCTTGTGGCAGCACTGGCACAGGCTTGCATTATCCTGTCAGTGTAACATCACCTTCTTCCTCATCTGCTGAAGAGTTCTGTGAGCAGATGGTGGCTGGACCTTACATGGGTATGAACTGTGTGAAGGCAGGCAGGAGTTTTTCTTCTCCCTCCCCATTGCAGGGCACCCCCCAAGGGGAATTGCAGCTTTGAGCTAAGGAAATGTAGGGCACTGCTGCCAGGATACCCTTTGGCACTGTTACTGAAAGACACAGAGGGGGACAAGGAGAAGATAGTATTATGTCTCTGTTCCACAGGCCTGTAAAATGTGAGGCGAAGCTGACCAGCCTTGTGGGATGCAGAGCAATGAAAGGTTGCACCTTGCACATACAAAACTGCTTTATCTGGGTTAGTATTTGAAATGTGATGTGAGCTAGCACATGCCAATTGGTGGTTGATGTGTCCTAGCATCACACCTTTTAAATCCAAGCCTACAGAAGGTCTGAAAGCCTACAGAAAGTCTTCTTGGTGCAGGAGCACCCCTCGTTATTGCAGTGATATGGCAAAATGCTGTGCTCTAGCATTTAGAAAGTGATTGTGAATGTAAGCAAAGCAGTTGAGTCAGAGCATGGCATTTTCAAACAAGGCCCTACAGAACTAAAGACACAAATATTTACTGTTTGAGCTTAATCCGTTGTCTGGAAAGCGAAGACTCTTGGGTTTTTGTGTTGACCATACATATAGTTGGGAAGGGAAAAACTGAAAGTCCTAGCAAGAGTTGTCATGGATGGGTCTTGTTTGCAAACCTGAAATCAGATTTACTTCCTCTGTTTTGGTCTATACAAGCTAATACTTTCATACTTTGTTTCCAAGCACAGGATGTTTTCTGTGCAACTACCTGGCTTATTATGGCCGGGAAAAGAGAGTGCTCTGTAGGGCTCAACTTCTGCTGGTAGGTCATGACATTAATAGGACAGTTAAATACTGTTTAAATATTGGAAAATAAACATATGTTGACGAGATTGGCAACTGAAGCATAAGAGATGCATCTTGTGAACTTTTTTTAAGAGAAACATGCTAGACTTGGTGTTGTGGTACTGAAAGTACAATCCCCTAGAATGCCATAAAATCCAGTTTGGCAAAAGCAATAGTAGCATTCTCATGCAAACATGAAAATGAAGAGTGCCACAGTTGTCCATCTGTTTTCTCCCGTTTCTGTGTTCTGCTTAATCACAGTTGCCAGCTAGAGAGCCTTTAGGGTCCATGGAAGCAAAAAGCCAGGCCTGGGAGGGAACAGGCTGAGTTGCAGAAGCTTCTACCTCTCCTGAGGCTTCCTTGGGCTCCCTTAAACAGAATAGTGATTGATTCCTGACTAGGAAAACTTTTGTTAGTAGTTTAAAAAGATGAGACAACTACAAGGTACTTGGCAACTATTAGTTTCTTTTGTCAAATGTGATAATATGTGATTAAATTGCAGCTCTGTGGAACCTTCTCTTGCTTTTGAATTCATCTGTACACAAAAGGTGTAGGAAGAAGTGGAAATAATATGAAAATGTAAATTATCTAAGCTTGTCCATAAGGTTGAACAGATATTTAAGACTCCTCTAGTTCAGAAAGTACTTGTGATTGTTAATGGTTTTAATAGAACTAAAGTGTGTTCTTAAGTGAAAACCACTGAGCTACTTTTATGAACTTAGACTTCAGCTACAGAAAAGGAAATGGAAAGAACCCATTTTGATATTTCACTACTCTTACGTTCCTACAAAAGAATTTTTTTTTTCAATTTTCCTGTGTGCTTTTTCATTGTACAGAGATTAAAGAAAAGGATAGTTTAAATTATATTAGAATAATTGTTTCTGTTTTCCTATTATATAATTTGCATCACAGTGTTGAACATGATTCTTGCATTCTGTGCTTTTAAATCAATTAAACTGATAATTACTTTTCTTTCATGATTTATTACTTTGGGGAGGAGTAAATTAAGTTTTTTGTAATATTTGTTTGAATATTAATCAGTCATTTAATCCAGTTAATAGTAATATGAGTGATATGAAACAACAAGATTTAAGTTCCAGTATTTAACATTAGTGAACAGTGTTTGTATGATCTGTTAGAAAGATGGGTAGGCAAAGAGGTATTGCACATACATTGAACTAACCTGTTTCTGTACGTGGATTTTATAAAGCATGTTATAAGGCTTTAAAGCAGTTGTCAGTTTTGCAAGTTTAGAAGGGAATAAAAATACAAGTTACTTTGCATAAATAGAGATTGAGAGATGATCTGGCATAGTTGAGTATTGGGACTTCATCTGCTAAGAGGTTCTGTTGACTGTAAGATATTAGAATGAAAATGCATTTAACACAGATGCTTTCTTTTTGCTACCAGAGAAGACTTAAACATGTCAGCACTGAGTAGTGGCGTTAACTGACAGCAGAGTTGATGGAGAGAATCACAGCATTTTGTGTCTAGTTGAAGAACAAGAATTTGTAAATGAGGACTGCTGTCTTCAGGAAAAAAATGCCGGCTCATTTAATTGAGAAGCACAAATGAGAGTCGTTAAGCACTAAACCCCAAACTTAAATACGTCTGAGGAAGTGTTTAGAACCATAAAATGTACCTTGGCTGCAGTCAAGTTATTGAAGTATCTACTGCCAGAACTTCAGCTGTCCTTACAGAAGACAGCAAAGGTGGTAACACCAGTGCTGTAGTTTTATAGCTGTCCTGAAGTAGACCTGAAATTTGTATTTTATGTTACAGGCAAGTAAGTCTGAGCTCAATTTAGTCATCTGGCATTTCTTCATTTTATTTATTGCAGATGAACTGGGTTTGCCCCAGTGTTGCTTTACTTACTTTCTTTTCTGGTTGTAAAACATGTGCTGTTTTCTGCACTACTCCAAGTATTTACCAGTTGTCTTGGCATTGTGTGGGCTGAAAGTCAGAGTAGATTCATGATTGTCTAGATCCTTCATTCTTACATTAAACTGCCGTGTGTATGTGTGTGTGCACATGTGCATTGTGGGGGGGTGCTTTGTTTTGATTTGAGAACTTTAACAATTTGCATTTTAGCAATTAAGTATGACTGGATGGTCTGTAATTTGCAAAGTTACAATAATATTTTACTGTGATTCACTTTCTTTAATGACAGTTCAGACAGTTTTACAGTTTACAGTTTCTATCAATTTACAGAAGCAATTCCTTAAGATTGTGGTACAGGTGATGTTTTAAATGCAATTAAGTGAGACACAGATAAATATTATGGTGATAATGGGGGGTTTATGCATTTCAGCATAACTGGGGTAAAGATCAGAGATTTTCTTGCAGCTTACACCATTTGGAGATCACCCTTATTTGTGACATCAATTGGGAGAAGGGAGCAGTGTTTGAACAAATTTTATATGGATGGGCAACATTAAAAAAAACATTTTATTTCAAAATCAAATTATTATGAACTTTAAAAAGTCATTTTAAGGCCCCCCAAACAGTACATTTGTTTTAAAATTACAAAGATTAGTCTTGCTGATTATGCATGTTTCGTAACATCACTTTTAGAAAAGGAACATACTGTATCAGCAGTTATCTACTGTGAAAATAAATGCCTTTGAAATTTGTATCTGACATCATTGGGTTTATGAGATTTCCAAGAGTTACAGATGAATTTGCTAAATTGAGCCTCCAAGTTTGATAACATTGCCTGTGTGTGATCATTGCAGTGTTTTTTCCATGCATTCTGTCAAAATTTGTATTGAATCTGAAATTAATGTACTGATATGTCAGTAATTCAGTACTCACTAACTTTTTCCATTTACAAGTGTAATGACTTCAAGGAGAGTTAATGGTGGCCTTCAAGTGTGAGCAACACTGAAACATGCTCTATTTTGAAACTACATCTCAAGAGTTATAGTACACTTGGAAAGTGTGAGCTTTCATTAAGGATTTCTGTACTGTGAATTGATCTACCTTTGATTTTGGGGGTTTCTGAGCCATCTAGATGATTTTTTCTACAACAGGTTTATGTTTTCAACAGGAGTTAAATTGATATTCTTGACATTGTTATCCTAGGGCAAGTTTAGTGAGGCAGATATTATCTATGCTTTCTTTATTCTAAAATGTATGACCAGAATTCTTTGTTAGGACCTGAAGGCATCATCTCACTTGACACAATAATTAGAAAGGGAACAGTTAACTATATGCTGTGTGGAAGTATCTTTCCACTTTTGGCATTTCTTTAAAATTTACAATATTTACTGCACACTGCAGAGAAACTGGGACAACTTTAAATTAAATTAAGTCCTACTTATCATTCACAGGGCTGATTCTCATCCTTCTAATCCTTCTACTTGTGTTGGGAAGAACCAGACCAAACATGTATCTCTAATCAATGTAATAGTTGGGGAAAAGATTTGTTCAATTCTCCAGTTAAGATGTCAGGTACAGTATTTCTAATTGAGCTTATTGAAAAGCATCTGAAACACAATTGGTATTTCAGGGACTTTGGGTCTGGAAGAAGCAGAGACCCCACAAACTTCTGAGTTCAGTGGCCTCATCAGCCAGTGGCTGGGAGAGAAGCCTGAGGGTGGAATCAAGATGTGAATGTCATGGTCAGGGTGAGAAACCTGACAAATCTGCAACAGTTGTCAAATAACTTGACTATGAACAAAGGTCAAAGAGAGTGAAGTGTATCTAGAAATGTTAATTATATCATTTGCTGGACTACTTAAAGATGTTAACGTACTACATGGGAGTTGCAAAAACTTTTTAGAAGAGTGACACACGCTCAGACTGAAAATATCAGACAGTTACAGTGGTTTAAATGATAACACAGTAATAGTCAACTCTTATAAAACCAGTCATGGGTGTCTTCAAAGAGCAGTTCACTGGTTTGAACTTCTGTGGTCACTGGACATCACTTTTGTCATGCTGCTCCTTAAAAGCCCAGCTTGCAGTGTGTTGTACATAATGTACTTGATCATTGATGTAATGAATTAGACCACTGGAGGTACCCTAAGGTCCTTACATAATCAATAGAGAGAAATAGTAATTTTTAGTGCACATTGTACAGCAGCCTGGATATAAAACTCTTAAGATGTCTGAAAGAGTGCAAAATAGATAGCTGTAGCCCAGGGTTTTCTGGTTCTGTTGGTTACAGTGTGTGTGGTCTAGCTCTTGTGCCTCTTTCCACATTGTACTTACTATATATATATATTATTTAGATAACTGTAGAGAAATGCAGAGCACAGCATATTTCAGTGGTGGTATAACACTCAAATGTATACATTACTTGTGTTTAAATTAATGTTTCAGGCAAATTAAATGGAATATTTGAACTTCCGTGAAGGAAGTCCCACTTCACCATAAAAAGTCTCTAATGCATTTTCAGATGGGTATTGAAATATCAAAGGGTCATACAGGACACTCAACAAGGGAACCCATTAAAATTAGAAGCACTTTCATCTTGGAACAAACTTGAATATCTTAAGTATGTTCCACAAGTAGAACAAAACCTAAGACAGGCTTGGCTCTGCCATTTTTCACTTGACTCAGTTAAAGTGAGACATATTAACCAGTGTCTATTCCGAAATAAACCCTTCATAGCCTTTTTTATGGTCTGTATCTTTGCCTTTTGATTGTGAATCTTTGCTGAGTAATTTAGTCTTTTTTATTTTATAATACTGTTAATTGTGATAAAAACCCTTTATCTTTTTATCCCTTTATTAGCTTTTTAAAATTAAAGGTCAGTGCAGACTGATGCCAGCAGTACATTAACTCCTTTGGGATTTTTAGACTCATCCACTGTAGGTCTCCCTTGTGGGGGAGTAGTGGTCCGAGACTTGTCTTGGTTCCTTGCTTTCTGTTAGGAACAATCTCTGACTACTCTTCAGGCACCTTTAATCTGCTTGAATTTCATTTTCCTGCCATGTTTTCTGCTTCTGTACTCTCCATCTGTGTTTGTATTCTTTCTTAGCAAGCTTCCTCTTCCGTTTCCCATACTTTCTCCTCATGCATCCAGAAGGCCTATGGTATGGTCAAAATAATCTATTAACCTTTTTGTCTTTCACCATAGAAAAACATACATTGGTTCCCAAAATATTTGCTTTATGTTTTAATCACCTCCTAACCATTAACTCTTTCTACTTTTAGAGGTTTTTCCAAGATCTTATTTACTGTTTCTTGAAATATGTCCTGCAGTAATAATTTTTTTTTCCATTAGACTTCCTTCTTGTATTATAAACATTTCCCTTTCTATTTATTGACAAAGTTCTCATTTTCCTGGCTCAGACAATTTGATCTGAAAAACATAAAATTAATTTCCTGTTGCTTTTCAACTGTTTCATAAACAAAAAAAAAAGGAGTAGATGATTGAAAAGAATTTATGAAATATGATCAATAAAAAATAAGCTATTTTCAATCAGATAGAAGCACAGAAGAATAATTATAATTCTCTTAAAATGAAATTTCATGTTGGTAGAGTTGATTCAAAATGTTATAAAAGCAATAGGGAAAATACTAGTAATTTTTTTTCCAAGTGTAATGGAAGATTTCAGTTTCTAAAAGCAATCTTTCTTTTGCCATTTCAGCTTTTAATAGATCTATCAAATAGGAGTGATATTTCCTGACTGGTGAATGGTGGATGTGCTAACCCTGTTTTAAGAACAGTACACAAAATTTTGGAAAAAAAATTGAAGGAAGGAAAGAATAATTTAAAAAAAATGAAATAAAATGCATTTCAAATAAAATGTACTGGCAAATTCAGGCTAGTACAAGACTAATTGTATATGGATAGGAAGGACACAGGTTATTTTTTCATCACTCCTTCCAGTTGTGAGCAATGATGCTGGGAGGAACAGACCAATCTAGTCATTTAATACATGGCTGTGTACCTGGCATCACCACCATAACTTTGGTTTCTTTGACAATGGATTGGCATGTACAACACCGGGCTTCTTGACATCAAATGGAGAGACACTTCTTTCAAAGGGGTTGATTGACAGAGCTTTAAAGTAGATGGGAGGGTGGTAATAATATCAGGCTTGTCTGTGACAAGTTGTGGGGTATCTTATCAGGGTTGCTGGAGGAGGAGGATATTACCTAGCTGGCCTTTGGCAAGGCAAGAGATGATGTGAAGTCTTATGGGGATGAGCGAGGGGCTCCTGAAACAGAAGGTGTCAAAGAGTCACAGACAAAACATTTCAAAGGCAACCTGAAGAGCAACACGAAGGAAATGCAACCACTCCAACCAGTAAGTCAACCTTATTGAGTGCCCAGCTGAAGTGCCTTTACACAAATACACATAGCGTGGAAAACAAGCAGGAGGAGTTAGAGGCTATGATCTTATTGGTGTCACAGAAATGTGGTGTGATGGCTCATATGACTGGGGTGTTGGATTGGAGGGATACAGACTCTTCAGGAAGGACAGGCTGGGCAGACACGGAGGGGGTGTTGCCCTCAATGTCAGTGACCAGCTGGAGTGTGTGTTGCCCCACCTGGGGATGAATGAAGACCCAGCAGAGAGCTTATGGGTAAGGATTAAAGGGAGCACAGGGGCAGATGATGATACAGTAGGGGTCTGCTACAGACCACCTGGCCAGGGTGACAGGGAGGATGAGGCCCTCTATAGACAGATAGGAGCAACATCACGTTCACAGACCTCATGATCCTTATGGGGGACATCAACCACCCCGGTGTTTGTTGGAGGGACAGCCCATCAGGGCACATGAAATCCAGTAAGTTCTTGGAATGTGTTGATGACAACTTTCTTCTTCAAATGGTAGAGGAGCCAACAAGGAAAGGAACCATGCTGGACCTCATTCTCCCAGCAAGGGAGGGGTTGGTGGGGAACACCAAGCTCAACCATAGCCTTGCCTGCAGTGATCATGAAATGGTAGAATTCAAGATGACAAAGGAAAAGACCAAGGCAAAAAAACCACCTCAAAATTCCTCAGACTTGGTCAGGCCACGAGGTTCACTGCCCATGTGCTCTTTAGCCTTCCTTTTTCACCATTGTATCTGTAAAGGTTTTTCTAGGTGCTTTTCACATTCTTTGCTAATTTTAACCTTACCTGCACTTTGATTTACCTAACTCCATCCCTGTGTGGTTAGGCAGTATCTTTGTGTTGCACTCAAATACCTTGTTCCTTCTTCCCCTCTCTCTGTGCTACCTTTCTGCACCCATGGTCAGTCAGGACTTTGTTGTTCAACCATGGCCTTCTACCATGTTTGTTTGATTTTTGGCACATCACAAATGACCCTTTTCATACTTTTGAGGAGGGTGTTCTGAAGATAAGCAAGTTCTCCTTGACTTATTTGCTCTCCTACAGGATCATGCCGAGCAGGTCTCTGAACAAGCTCATGTTTGCTCTCCTGAAGTCCAACGCTGTTTGTCTTGCTGCCTTCTCTCAGGGCTTTGAACTGCACAAACTCACAGTTCCTTCAGTCAAGGCTGTTGTTGACTTTCATATCTTTAACAGATTCTTTGTGTGTGAATAACAAGTTGGAAAGTTCCCTGGCATGCTTTTTGCCTAGGCCATCTACAGTCTCCCAAACAATTCCCTTCACAGTTTGGGAATTAAGAGTGCTGCTGGAACTGCTCCCTGTTGTTGGTTTTCATGCAGCCACTATGTTTTCAACTGTGAGAGGGTTTACTGGAACTCAGAACAGTAGTTGTAGTTTTGGGCTACTGTATGCCAACTGATATTAGTGACCTGAAACATTCATGGCCATGTTTGTTAATGTAGACATCGCTGAGGATTAGTCTCACAGGCCTCCAGTGCAAACAGTTGACTAAAATAATGAAATAGCTGTGCCACCCACTACCAATGAAAAGAATGCATTTATGTGTTCTGCAAAACCAGACTTTCTTTACCTCTAAAAAGAGTAAATATACAGAAAAAATTATAGAGAAATTCAGTTGTGTGCATGCAAATGTAAATGTTCTCCCAAGCACTCATTTAGTCCTGATCTTGGAAAGTTGTAAATAGAATTTGTTGCTGATAAGAGACAAGTGGCCTGTCTGATCCCCCTTTTTGGTTTTCCTTCCTTCAAAGTTTTTCCATTTGACTTAAGTTTGCTCTATGCTGATTCTAGAAAGAAGCAGCTGATACTTTTACTGTGTCAAAAGTGGTCAGTGCATGATTCCAAAGCCCTGCATCTAAAACATGTGCTGGAAGCTTCCACGTTCAGTGTCCTTCCCTGCCTTCCAACTTCCCCACAGCCCTCCTGTGTCCGTTTGGTTTTATTGGAAAGAAACTCTCAAACGCAGGCTGGGAGGGAGCCATAACTCTCTGGAGTTTACTCACTGCTGAGTTTTGACTTAGTCTTAGTAAATACATCTCCTATGACAGTTTAATTTAGCTGGATATTACAGCCACAATATAAGCATTGAAAAAAAGCATCTCTGACAATACACTGAAAGGGAATGTATTTATAGTTGAACAATGGAAGTGTAAATGTGTTCTTGAAGCCCTCTAGTAAAATCAAAATAGCAAAATATGTCACGGTATCAAAAAAAAAGAAAATGGCCTGAGGAACACTTATGAATTTCCTGTATGACCGTATTTCATTGCAAAGTTATTCACACTATTCTGGGTAGAATTTACGATTATTTTTAAATTTAATTTTATTGTATTTACTGTTTGCAGCATTTCCAGTGGATGTTTTACTTCCATTAACTCCTCTATCCGGTACTTCTTAAACAGTACCCCTCTATATTGAAGTTTATTGAAGCTACTTAGGGAGATTTGCATTTGTAGTGCCGAGGTTTAAATCTGTGTATTGATGTAGTTCTACAGTGGTGGACACCTCAGTCTGGATGAAGGTATCCTACTCTGCCATGGCTTGTGATGAACTGGAACTCATAGGCCGGGACAGATCAAGCTGGCTTCTGCAGAATGACTATCTTGGCACCGGTCAGGAGAGACAGTCTCTCGGGAGAGACATAGTAGCTGGGTACTGTGTGATAGGTATGTACTGGCCCATGTTTGCTCTGTTGTTGGAGTCAGTTTTTCCCAGAGTACTGGAACACTGCAGGAGTCCTGTGGACCCAGCGACTTCAGTTGTTGATCCAGCATGGAAGCCCTAGGCTGGCTTTGTGCAGTGCAAGCTGTATGTCTCTGCAGCACACTCTCACTGTGCACGTTGTCTCAGTTTTTTCATTATCTTCGTAGTCTCAGAGCGCTGATGTGCTGGTAATGGGAGGTTGGCTGTATTAGCTACGTAGAAATACTGCTTTGCAGAAGTAAAATGCAAAGGATCATGGAATGAGATTTCCTGAAGATCTAAGTAGCAGCAGGATCATGACTGAAAGTAGTATCATACAAAAGTCAAGATGCATGTGAGGTTCATAAACTGTTTATTTGTGCTGTGCAAAAGTTTCTTATAGTAATTTTTACTTGGCAAACACGGCTTATCTTCTTACTGCTGTGTGTGGTATGGCTATTGCCCATGTTACAAACAGGTAAAACAAAATATTGTTGAGGCAAGTCGTAGAGAAAGTCTGTAAATAGTAACAGAAACAAGGCTCATCCATGTAATGCTTAGTTGAACCTGGAGCATAGAAAAACTTGCTAGGTGGATAATAGTTTTGAAGACTCCACTGCTAGATGGAGTCTTGAAAAGCCCCTCAAAATGACCAAATTAAGATAACTGAAACACAGAAATTACCCAGATTAAATATTCTGCTGCAGTGAAAGTCATCAGCGTCCAAAATCACTGACTTATCACTATCAAAATTCAAACCAGTAATAAAGACATAAAAGAGAAGAAGAAAAACAAGGAATTTAAATTGTAATCCTTTTTTGAAGGAAATGGAAAGATAAATTGAAAATAAGACAGTAATTGGTAATATCTAGTAAAAGCTATAGAGCAGATAAACAGCGTTCTACAAAAGAAGTAAAGAGCACGGTGTGCCTCCAAGGCAAGGTATGTATTCTTGTCAAGCTCTTTTTTTAAAATAGGATCCCACATAGAGGCATAAAGCTCATTCCTTTCTCTGCTTGCAGGTTGCTATACTGTTTTGTTCATTTATACTTCTTGCTCTCATATGACAGGAGCAGTGGGTTGTTGGATCAGCGGGAAGGCTATTGTGCTGCCTCTGGGTGCTGAAGAGAAGGATAGTCCTCAAGTGCCTGCAATACAAGTAATTACCCAAGAAGATGTACACTCCTCCCTTTTCATGCAGGAAAAAAGACCTGAAATATTTTTTTTGTGCTCAGAATGGGGCATGGGACAACCCGTATGGCAGGGGGTTTGGAACTAGGTGGTTTTATATTATGTAAGGCTGTAGAGAAATAGAATGACAGGGTTTTTTTCTGCTGTGTACTCCATTTTCCTGGTCCTGTCCCTATCCAGACTGATGACCTGTCTGGAGCACACTCTTGTACCGTCCAGCCAGCAGACTTTCATTTATTTTCTTTTACGTGGGCGTGAAATCTGAAGAAAATTATGAGCTCTTGGGTTTTGTTCTGACCACGAGTTAAGACTATCAGTGGGATGTACATCTGGAAACTGCAAACTGCATAGAGCTCTAAAGCTGTGTCTACACTAAAAAAAAGAAGTTTGCTGGGGCCACTGATGTGAGCTGATGCTGAGCACCCCATGACCATTCAATAAAATCTGTCAGTTACCAAAACAGGGTGGCACCATTCAGACTACTTAATGGAAATTTTCTATGGCCTGGGTTATCTCCTGAGCAGTGCATGGGAGTATTTGGGAGTGCTGGTTAGCTAAGCCCAAAGGTGTACCAGGGACCACAGTAACAATTTATCTGTACAGATGATGGGGTTCTGCTGCCCAGGAACGTTCCCTGACACTTACTCATTTGTTAGTACAGACATAGACTAAGGAACTGTAGTCATTGAGCAGTAACCCTTTGTGTGAGATGCTGTCCAGACACACAGGAAAACACAGTACCTTTGTGTTCAACAAGTCTATGAGGGAGTCAAAAATATATAGTTCGTTTTGATTCCCAGTACCTACTAATTCCATTTGCAGGTGTTTTGTGAAACTCCTGGGTACTCAGAAAAAATTGAAAAAAGCACACTGGGTCCTGAAAGAAAAATTTGGAGAGAGCAGATGCCCAAGAATAACTCAAAAAAAGCTCCTGCGTTTCCAAAACAAATAATAAACCTTGCATATCCCAGGAAACATGGCCAGCTGAATGACAAGACTTCCCTCTCCCCTTCAGTGTTTTTCCAAAGACAAGTGATAAAAAAAACCCAAAGAAAAGGTAAGAATCCTGTGCTGTTATTGATAGGTTTGAGAGAAGAGTGAGACAAAAGAGCCTTGAGGTCACATCTGCTACAAATGTATAATTGTTCCTAAAACAAAAAAGTCCTTTCTACTAGCAGTGGAAGGAGCTTTTTTTCCCAGTCTTCTTTAATTCTTTTTTAATCAGTTCAGATTTACACCTATTAGAAAAAAAATAGCCATCTGTTTTTTCTGGACATGCTGTTTACCATGTAAAAACTTAAACAGATAATTTGTATAACTAAAAGGTAGTATATAATAAAAGAAGGGAAGGATCTGCAGCAATGTATAAGGGAAATGTAGATTCTGTAAAGAGGAGGGAGTTTGAAAAATGGAAGATTAAAACAACTGAAAGAAAATTAAAGCAAAAAATTATATCTCTAACACTACAATTGTTAAATGGTATGTTAAGGTATTTTCTAGAAAATTAAGCAGAAAGTGAGGAAAGGCCATCCAGGAAGGACAGCACAGTAATTTAATCCAAAAAAATGTAAAGATCCTTTGGGTCTTTTGAGTTCTGTTATGTAGGTAATTTCTAATTTTTCACCTGTTCATGAAAGTAAGCACTGGCTGAGTGGAAAAACAGAGCAGTAAGAAGAAACAAAAGCTTTAAAAATGGTCTTAAATGTGAAATCAAAACAAAACTGTAAGGAAAGAAATTCTTTGCTGGAGGCAAAAGATTGTAATCAATATGGTATCGATAAGTGACAGTCCCGTAATTAAATTAAAGTAATGGTAGAATAAGAACAGAGCATGTACCCTTAGTCACTGCAGATTCTCCTTTTTCCTCATGCAGTAGAAGCAGACACATTGAAGTTCCTGGGCAGACACATTAATGGACATCAAAAATGACACTCTGGCATCTGTATAATCTTTGCCTGCAGGCGAGTGTGCGTTCTGCTGACTTTCTGAGCTGGCCTGATGTGAACCTCCACCAAGTGCAAAGCTGAGTAACTGCCGTAACCCAAAAGTTCAGTCTCAGCCATCTGCCTTCCAGCTGAGCTCGTAACCCAAGTGCTGCACCGTATCAATGACAGTTATGAGCTAAGAGCAAGTTCAGGCCAAGCTGGCATCCACACATGAAGGACTGTATACATACCCATGCAGAGGTTCCCTGTGGAAACAGCAAACCATCTATACTATGCGTATGAGATCCCTAGTTTTATAGACAGGCAAAAGCTTTGAGGGTATATATGCTAATAGTACCCATGGAATTAAAATGAGAATGTCAAGTAATTTCTTATGAATACAGACCAACAGGCTACTAATAATTGTGAAGTTAGATTCTTGAAGTTCCATGAAGTATAACATTTTTAGCTAGGCAAGGATCTTTCCCACATTTTTTGATAGCAGAGAGTGGATTTGAGTTGGTTATACAGAAGTATAAATCTTTGTATCCTGTCACCACGGAATCTCACTGGTGGTATGTAATCATTAGGGAATGGTTTTGGGGAAGGTTCAAGAAGCTGGCTTTCACTTTTATGGTGTGAATTCACCGGAGGAGCAGACTTTCTCATTGCCTCAGTCTCATACTTTCTTGCAGTGCTGCTTGTTCTTAGTTTTCCATGAAGCACTGGACATGCTTATTCAAATTCATTCTCATGTAATAGTAATTATTTGTATGAAAAGATGAATCTTAGACAACTTTCTGACTGAAGGTCTTTCTATTACCTGCTGAAACCAGAGTCCTAAGACAGTCAACCACAAATGCCTGTGAAAATTGTAAACTAAAAAAACTACTTTTGAAATCTATGGATTGAAATGAAAGACTGATTTTTAAATGAGGTCAACGTATTTAATAAAGTATTTGAAAATCTCTTTCAGGGTTTAAAAGTGGGTATTGAGTAGTGATAGAATAAACACTGTGACAGATACACTAATTGATTGTTTCATTGAGAAAGTTTATTCTCTTGCAAATTTGTGTAAGTAATCACATTTTAAATTTTCATTCAGGAATTCACTTAGAATATATTAGTTGTCTTTGTCTCCTGTAGAAAACTAGTAAAACATATGCCAGTAAGTTTTCGCAAGTCAGTAAAACTGTTAAAACTCCAGTTGTCCGTGAACATTTCTGTCTTAGTTACAGGGTTAAGTGCACACCTCTACAAAAAAATGTGATATGCATTTTTTTTCTAAATTTACACAATTGTAACTTTTTAAATTTTACAAATTAACTTAGGTTTTACACAGTGCAGCAAAGCAGAGCACATTTTTCTTTTAAGAGTCGTATTTCTGATCATTGCAGAGTCATACAGTGAAACCCCAGCCTCATTGAAGTGACCAGAAAAACTTTTGAACTTTTATCTCTGGTGGAATAAGAGCTTTATCCTTGCTGGGGTTTCTGTTTTGATTTCTTTGGGGGTTGGCTGGCTGTGCACACAGTGCATACAGTGTGGTAGCTAAAGTAAGATAGATATTTTAATGGTGATTCATCTCTTCCAAACAGATAGTATTACTTCATCTCATCACATCACAGAAATTTTCAAACTCTTTTTGACCATTAAAGGTCCAGACCAGTTCCCACACAAGTCACGAATGCTTGGATCAGGCCCAGAGAGATATTTGGCTTTATCTAGCTTATGCTGACATGGTACAAGTGCAACTGCCTGGGGAATTTTCGCAGCATTATTTGACTTTTTACAAGAGCTAAGATTGAATATCAGAAAACTATGTTTTTAAGAGTGTATTAGTTCTTATGTAAACCTCTGGGATCCATGCTTTAAACAAATTTCTGGTGTGATTTCAGGCATAATTCTATGTATTCTACTTTATTCATAGAGGCACAGTTTGAAAAACAAGTATCCTTCATGTTCCAGAGGCAATGTTGCTATAGTCAGAATAATTTAAAAGCATTGGCAAGGTGAGGTTTGTGGATAGAGGTGATATCTTTCTTGGACCAATTAGTGTAGACCTGAATCAGAACAAGAAAAAGTCTTACTTCTGATATAACTTTAGTGAAGTATATGTAGGTGTCTTCCTCTCAACTAGGCATGCTTAGCTCATTTTATAATCAATGGTGATAAATAGGCACTTCTAATGTGCAATTCAATTTAAACATTGACTTGGGGCGATGAATCATGCTGTGGAAGGGTTTATTTCTGTCCATCAACGGTGGTGGAGATTTGGGGTGCCTAGCTCAGTTGCAGATGTCTGCATTGTGTACATCTATATATAGTCAAATCAATCCCATCTGATTGTGTCACACATAATGGGTATGATTAGATATTATCTCATTTTCCAAGTCAGTTCTGGTGTCAACATGAGTGTACTCCATTAAAAGCCTTCAGATTATTTTCTACTGTGCCGAATGACTAATGTTTAAATTTTTTGAAGAAAACTACACCATGCTGACATACAGCATGTTTCCTGCTAGTGGATTTCTTGTGCAGCTTAAGTCAGAAAGATCTAGTGTAGTAATATAGACTGTGCACGACAGAAGAGAGCTCCCTCCAGATCTCATTAGTAGTAGAAACGTGAATGAGTCATAGTCCCGAGTCCTTCCAGGGAGTATTTGGAAATGCCTGGGGCATTCTTCTCAGATGTGTTGAAATCTTCTGTCTAACAGCATGAAGACCGAAGGCTAATTTGGTCCTAGGCAGAGTTGCTGGCATCCAAACAGTCCTTCAAAAATTCTGCAGTCATTCAAAAGAAAGTGATTAAAGATTAGTGTAAGTTCTATTAAGAACATTTAGCAAATAAAATCAAGAGAATAGGTGGTAACTTGTTCTTTGAGTTGTAATTAAAAAATAAGTATTTTAAAAATAAAATTTATAACGTTTTAGACTTAGTCATTGTAAGATCTTCTAAATCTATGATTTGAATAGAATTATATATTTAGATATTTCTCCCAAGTTATTGCCCAGTGCCTGGACTTCAGGACTGGGAGCAATTGCAGGGCTTGTTCCTTAGAAAGCAGATTTCACATCCAGATTCCTGCACACCTCCTTAACACACACCTGCATGCATGTCCATGCAGGTGGACGTTGCTCATTTCCCCTATCTAAAAGTGAAAAGGTTCAAATATAGGTGTTAAAGGACTGAAAGGGGATCTACTTGTGAACAGAAATTTCCTGTGGCCTAAAATACATGTATATGGTAGTTTTAGCAGGGAGCCTGTAATGCCTTCTAAAGAGCAGATCAATGAGATACTTGAAGAAGTTTAAGCAGAGAGGTACCTGTGGGGTTGCCTTGTGTTGCGTTGGCATCTTCTCATATATGAATGCACCTACACAGCCAGTTTTTACTCTGTGAATTTAGATGATACCAAGGACACCTCCAAGATAATAACAGTAGAGTGTGCAAATAAAGGATATTTCAGGTCCATAAAGAGGATTATGTTTCTCCTGCTCTGACTCACCTTGGAGCATCGCAGGGCTCAGCTAAGTGGCCAGCACAGGAGATCTTGGCAAGGCAGGTCATCCCACTGGGGCCCAGCAAGAGTGGTCATGTGTAGGGCAGGTGGTTTGAATTTGGCCCTTTACGAGCTGAGCCTTACCTTCTTACTTTGGAAATTGAGGTGATAAAAGGCTGTTGTGGGAGAAAGTTCTGTAAAACATCTCAAAATGGAGCCTATAGAGAGGCAAGGTGGTGAACAATCATATGAGCCCTGTGTTGGGCAAATGGTAATCATAAAAGTATAGAGGAGATTCCTTTTTAAGTTCTTCTGAGGCTTCCTGGGCACCTCTGGAGCAACCATCAAAATAAGAATTAGGAAGCTTAAATGCTACATTAGCAAATACTTGTGAGGGCAAACCTTTCACACAAAAATAGTGAACTTTATTTAGTTGTGCACAGTATTTTCAAATAACTTCTGTCATGTCAGTGAAACGGATATGGGTTTTTACTCTGGTATAGTGTCAAAAGAAGTTTCAGTGTTCACAGTCATAACCAGAGAGAGGAGTCTTACGCTAAGAGCTGTGGCTGCCCATCATAAAAGCAATTTCAGAAGCTCAGGAAATAGAACATGAAAAGCTATGCTTCACAAAACACAGGACATTTATTAGTTCTTTACCAAGGGCAGAATTTAGGACATACTTCTTTAATCCTAGCAAAATAGGCGATTTGGGAACATACTTAGTTTCTGACAGTGTTCAACAAAAAACCATCCTAGACATAGCAACGTCTACTGCCACACAGATGTGAGAGGTTGCACTTTACTCTAAAATTATTTTATGGTATTTATTATTCAGTCTCTAATAATTTCGCTTTTGCGAAGCCTGAAGAAAAGCAGGCTGTTGCTTAGAGATCTGGCGACACAATGATACTGTTTCCAGAAGCTAAAGTAGACTGAAATTGTTTGTTATATCTTAGGGCTGCAAACAGCAAGTATAAGATGCTAACACAAGACTTATTTTCCCTTTTAAGGCACAAAAATGGAAATTTGACAACTTGCTTGTGACCTTGACGATCAGGATTGAAATCAGGATTTGATGCTGGGCAAAGCACTTAGGACTTTTTAAAACTGTGCGTTGATGGGCCTGCAGGGAATCCCAAGTTAATATTCAGGTTTTGCCCCATGCATGCAGTCACTGAAATCTTTCATTTCCTCACTAATGACCTTCGGGAGAAAAAAGGTTTTTCCCTAGAAGATAAGCTTCTTCATGCATTGAGTTCCCTTGGTCTGATCCTAAAGGCATTAACATTGATGGGAGTCTTTTCCTTTGTTGTCTGTGGGTTATGGATTTGAGTTGCGGCTGTTTTGAGGGAAGCAGAATCAGCTTAAAATGTTACTTTTTTGTGGAAAACCAGAATCACCTAAATAAAACAGGAATAAAGCCAAGTGAATTATGAATGTCTAGGCCAGTTCCAAGTTCCAAGTAGTGACGTCTGCAAGTTTCTTTCTTGCAGTTTCTCCCCACCTCCCCCGCCAAACCCCTGCCTTGGAAAGACCAACTCAGCTGGGAGGTCAGCTTGCAGGTTTTCAGTATTTTTGTGGAAGCAATAATATGTGTAAGAAGCCTTTCTTGGGTACAAGGTAATGCGAATTTTGGCATGTTCAGACTGTTTCCTTATACATCATTAATGTTGCCTGTGATTTCATGTGCAAATAAGAACTGAAATGCTTCACCACCTGCTTTTTGGTTGGTTTTTGTCTGCTGCATAGAGACCCTGAATGGCAGAAGTATGGCTATGAGCAGAACTGATGTAGTCCAGTTAAGCCAGAGGGGAGTGAAGCTTCAACCAGGAGCTGTATATTTGTTCCTTTTCTTGCAGTCCATTTATCCAAGAGCTTTCCTCCATACAAGCTTGTGCAGTGCTCCTGTTGGGGAGTAGCTTTTCAAAGACTTATCAGGAGGCCTGTAAATCTTTCACTATTCTGGAGAAGCACATTTAGACCATGTTGCTCATCTCTGTAATTCCAGGAATGGAGAATACAAAAGATGATTTTATTTTCCTTTGCTTCACTGTAGCTGTTTGGTGGTGTAGCGAGAGCATTCCCTGCTCTCTCAATGTGCAGATGTGATGAGTTTAGACAGGGTACAGCCACTGGCATTGAAATCCAGCTAAATGTTTTGTAGGGCACAAGATTTCTTCATGAAAAACAGGAAACATAGGGTTTGAACAGAGCAGACCAGTGTGGTTTTATTTATTTTTTTCTTTCTTCCTCTGTGGAAAAATGTTGATATAATGATGCAAAAGAAGGGACATGCAGCCAGAACAGGTCCAATGGTGCACTCTCCTGAAGTGTGTGTGATCCAAACTCAGGCTGTCTGTGACACCCATGGATTTTTCTTTTGCAGAGAAACATCCAAGATCATGTACTGCTTCAGGAAACTGTGTTTGAATTCTTAAGTAACTTCCCGACCTTAGGTTCAGGTTGTTAACTTTTCCTTGAATTTTCTCATACTCTGTCCTATTTAAAGAACATTTTTCTCCTTTGGATCAACTGCCTGCCATCTTGTCATTTTTTAAGTGCCTTAAATAATCCAGGTGCCAGCATGAGAAGTATGTTCATAAGTCAAATTTCTTACATTATTTTCCTTCGTGTCAGCAGTGCTTCCTGATGCAGCTGTGGAATGATAACACAACCCTTTCAGGTCATGCAACAAGTTTTTTATGGGCCAGGCTGGCAAGTTCTGTTCATAACACTCTCTCAGACTTCATTCAGGGTTTTTTTTTTTTTCTCTAAGAAGAAATCTCTAATGAAGACTGATATTGTTGATTTTGTTTCACTGATGATGTTTGATATCTGATTATTTTAATGTTGATTCTTTAGTTATGATTTTAAGGAATTTAAAAGTATTTTCCCCTCCCCTGCCTTATTTTAATGTTTGCTTCTCTTTTTTTGTTAACTGAAATGAGTCAAAAATTGGAAAAATTCTACCTCAGTGGCAGCAGAAGTGAAATATGTGGTGTCTGTCTTGGGGCTGTTATTTTTCTCTAATTACTTTGCAATAAGTTTATCATCCTTTCAACAAGTTCATTATTGCTATTGTCAAGCTGTCATGATTACTCTAGCAATTACAGCAAGCAAAAATTTCAGCAGAGGTACAGTATACATGAAAAGTTATGCAAAAGAACACTGACGAGTCAGGCCATGATAAATAGAGTGCTATGGTTGATGATGCAGAGAAAGGGAATGTAACATATTAAACGTATTTGCTCCCTGGTATCCCTGGTACAGCAATGAAAACACATTCACTTTCTTGGAAAAGAGAAGGTTGATGCAGCCTATGAGCATACTTTTGCTATTACTGACCTGTCTATAGAATGAAAGAAATACAACAAATTCAATTAAAAACTCTGACCTGATTTTCAGAAGGTTTATAGAACTCATGGTTAGAAACCAATGTAGAAACAGGTGGAGAACAGGAGGAAATAGTACAACTTGTGTATGGAGGCCTGAGGACAAGGTCCCTACATTTTGTACTCGTGCATAATTCTGGGGCACTGCGCTGTTCTCCGTACAAAATACATTCACCAGGAGAAAGGTAAAATTGAGTTTTTATAAGGAACATTGAATAGCCATCTCTTTGTGTCGATTGTTTCTGCTGTTTCTACTTTATTTCATCTTTTCCTTTTACATAGTCTTGAAGTTATTTTGAATTTGCCTTCAATTTTTGAGCTGTTTGTGTGAATTTTCTCATAATGGATAAGGGAAGTCTGTTCTTCTGCATGAATCTTGTTAGACTCTCTTGTAATGCCTGTCCTTTTTCCCCAGTAGTCTTTTCTGTTACTGTCTTACATTTTGAGGAATAGCAAAGACAATATCCAAAAGCACATAGACCTTCAAAAGAAAGAGCCGAGTTCATCCACCTTATGATTAACTTCTGTTTGTGCCAGGAATTGCACAGCTTTAAGAGGATACAAAAAGTGCTTCAGAAAGAAATTCATCCATTCTGAAACAGAAGGTAGCATTAAATGAATTTATTAACTTCTCTGGATAGCTGAACTAGTTTTTATACAGCGAACTTGGCCCAGATGCTCCGTATCAGTATTACTTATTTATAAGTAAAAAGTAAAGTATTTTTAGAAAAAAAAAAAGAAAAAGCTTATTCTCTGCTTACAAGAGTTCTTTATTTAGGTTACATAAAAAGAAGGAAGTGGGAAATTTTATACAATATACATGAAATGTGAATAAGAAAAAATAGTTCTGGCTGGGTTTTCCAAGATTACTAGTCTAGATTCAAACTGCAATGAGATTTGTAGCAGGTTCAGCACTAAGTGATCTGAATTACTTTTTCTGCTTCCACAAATGAGATCCTTTGATACTTTTTTTTTTCTCTTTAGTATTAACTACTGAAATTCTTTCACTTTGGTTTTCTGAGCAGGGATGATTTTCTGTTACAGGTCTTGTATGTGGAGATATCAGGCATCTCTATAAGAAAGGTTTTCTTGGGGCAGTGTGCAGGAGGTACACGAGGACATTCTGATTTTTTCGTAATAAATTAAAGTTTCTACTTTGGGATAGTTCCCTTTCTCTGCTTGCTGCAGGAGAAAGTGTTTCAGGGTGAACCTGGACTATTGAACAGATGGACTGGTGTTGAATAAGCCGAGCAATTGAAGAGGTTAATTAGATAACTTCTAAAATTGTCCAATATGCTTGGTTAATATCAGTGTGGAAGTGAAGCATTACACAACCTCCTAGATTAAAATGACAGGATTATTTTTCCTTCCTATTTGATATTCCATTTTACAGACTATCTTGCATCTGCTAATTTTTCTGCCTACAGAAACCAATGTACCAATGAGCCAATGAAAGTCAAAGCTTGGTGCTCTGCAAAGAGGCAGGCTGGCCACTCCTCTGGCTTCTGCTCCAGCAGAGTCTTGAGTGGAATGGCCTAGACCTGTGGTGTTCTTCTGAACAGAAGGTTTCTAATTAATTGAAACCCTGTTGATGACAGCTTTTGTGGACATCATTACCTTCATCGTCTGGCTTTTTTTTTTTTTTTTT
>VZTM01041595.1:0-48404 GCA_013400555.1 Jacana jacana | reverse complement strand
AGTTTTGGATTATTTTCTCCAAAACTGTCCAAAGCTTAAGTTCAAATTTTTTGTTCCTAGAAGATCAAGACTCACATGGATTTTAGGAATATTTATTGTTTGTATTGTGAGACAGATTTTTAGTGTAATACAGAGAGAAATCTCCTACTGTGCTGAACAGAGCTGGAGATAGACAGCAATGGTTTAGTTGTTCTTAAGTACAGTTTAACCTTGCACAGCCTGAAGTACTTCAGAGTGCCTTTCACTTGCATAGGCGCTGTCAAACTGATTCCTCCCAGTTTCCATGTATCTACTATGTCTTTATATCAATTGCAGTTGCATGTTCATGAAGTAAGCTCATGATTGTTGTGGTTTTGACCAATCAGACAATCAGACAGATGATGACCCCTCCCACCCCCTCTAAGAAAAAAAGAGAGTAGAGGAAGGGATTAAAGAGATTTAGGAGTTCAACAACAATAACAATAATAATAGTAATAATAATAAGAATACACAAAACTGTATCAAGCTCACTGGATGATGATCATGTTGCCAGCAGGCATCAGGAAAAGTCCCAGACTGGACTCGGTGACCGATAGGAGCTGTTTTCTGAACAATATGCTGTTAATGTCAGACTTTAGTTAGTTAGTAGAGACCCAGCTAAAAAGTAAAATTACTGAACAGAAAATTAGCTCTGTTTTACTTCAGACGAGGACAATGATGATGGTAGGTAAGATCAGAAATTTGCACCATGAAGATACAACTAGGGACCTGTCATGCTCTGCTTCCTCTGCTTCACCACTAATCTGTGAAAGCTCAGTGAAAAAAACCACACACAAAAAAGCAAGAAACCGGAATGCTTTAACAGGAATAGATAGTGAATGTATTTTTTATAAGCTTAATTGAACCATCTTCAGAACTAATTAGTTGATGATTAGTAAATCTAATGAAGAATAATGATTGTGGTTCTTTTTTCCCCCTTTGTACTCCGCAGAGAATGCAATGATTGTCTAGGCTTAATATAACACCCATGATATTATTTTGGAATGAGTAGTGCTAGAAGATGACCTGCTCTCTGTACAGGTTTAGCACTGCTTGCTATAAAATGTGTGAGTGGAAATTTGGCATTTTTGGAAATGGAAGTGAAACCAAGCTCTGTGTGGCAAGTCCATCTAGACCTATAGCTTGTGTCCCTCCAGTGTTATTTTCTGTTCTTGTACTTCAATGGCTGTCTTTCATTCTGCTGCTGGATTGTTCAAGGGGAAAGAATCGTTTGTGGAAAAGCAGCTATATACACCATATAGATCTATAATATTTTAGTTCGATAAATTGTTCGTTATATGAACACACTGAAGTTTCTGTGGTTTGAGTCAGAGAATCCCTGAAAATAGGTGATTTATTTATCAATAGCCAGCAGAATTTGAAAAGAAGAGAGCATGCCTTGTTAATTTTCTGAAATCCTTTTTAAGTACCATAAAATTGTTGCACCGGGTAAGTGATATTCCGTGGAGATAGCAGATTTAGGTTTTCTAAAATCACTTAACAAAATTCCTTGCTGGCGATTATGAGCTGTGGTAAAATGGTGTTGAGTGAAAGATGGAATAGGTTATTGGCTGATCCCCAGAAACCAAGGAACAGCCATAGATGGAGCTTTTTATAATGGAAAGGAGCTAAGAGTGGAGTAATCCAGCAGCCTGTTCCTGTCAGAAGGGGGATTTTATTATACTGCCGGGCTTCTCCCTGTCTCAGAGGTGAAAGAGAGTTGAAGAGTGGTAATAGCACAGAGAAGAAAGACAAACTCTGCCCTACATCATGAAAAAAATGTACCATGTGCTCTGGGAAAGTAAACATAAACGCCATATTTCAAAGAATCAGAAATGGAAATGGTAGATGGGTTTTTTTGGCTGAAAACGTAAGCTGGTTGGGACTGTTGGATTTTAGGGGTAAAACCTCTGTATCTATTTCTTACAGCTACAAGGCAAGAGATTCTGAGCCCTGATTACCTGGGTAGATAGGTACCTGTCTGACAGAACCTGGTGTACAGCTCCATGCAAAGTTTGTGCAACTTTTCCCCTGGGTGTATTCCCTGGACCATTTTGAAGTAGGTGCCTTTTCTGCATGTTCTGGTTTGGTTGGTTGTTATTAATGGCTCAAACCACGTAAAATGCAGCCCATCGGTGCCCTAAATAGCTTCCAATTTACACATAAAAACTGAGAACCAAAGCATTTGGAAGAATGGTGCATTGTTTTACAGTTTTTGTTTTATTATGATAATTTTATTGTATATTATTGTTTTCTGACAGTGTATTAATAGCTGCTGACAAGTTTTTGAATATAGCAGGTGACAGTATTGTCTCTAATGAGTGTTCTTTGAAAAATAAGCGAAGGAGTTAAGGTGCTTGGGGAGAAGCATTTCATAAATGAGGTTAATTATCACATATGTCAGTTAGCAGGGTTCAGCTTATGAAAAATGAACAGTAGAATGAACAAGGACTGTGGTAAAAAGTGGAAAGGTGCAATTAAAATAAACTGAAGATGAGCAAGAGTGTGAAGTTTGTCTGCTTTTAAAATGTCTTCCTGAATGCAGCAGCTTTACAAGCTGATGTGAAATTAATCTTTAAATATGCAACTCCACTGTTATCAGAAGACTAATGCCCCACAACCATAATAGGACATTTTTTCATATCTGAGGCATAACTTAAACATATTTTTCCCCAGCATTACTTGAGTTTTCTCTCTCCTTTCATTTCTTTTTCAACAATAGTCAACCAGGACTTATTCTTGTCCCTCTGTGCAGTCTCCTACAGATCTGCCTATTCCAGTGAGTAAACCAGAATGCTCCATGAGATGCTGTTACTAAAGGCTGCTAAATTAGGATTACCCATCACTTCACAGATTTACCCAGTCTTTTACATGCTACAACCACCTACAGGGTTCAGCAGTTCCCCAGCTGGGATTTTGCTTGAGCTCGTAAGGGCGTAACTGCGCTCGAGAGCCCTACCTCTTCTGCCCTCACTCTTCGCCTCGGGGATATGAGGTGGTGACTGATGGTGTCACTTCCCTGACCGCAGAGAGCCTGAAACTGTAGTTCCACAAAGTGTCTAATTCCCAGTTATTCCAAATGAGATACCTGAGGTTTCCTACCTTGGGTTCAAGGTCGCCTGGTTCCAGCAGCATTCAGGATCACAAATAGTAAAGGGCTAATCAGTGAGATTAAATGGACCTCATTGAAACTCTGTCTTTGCATCTTGTGTTTTTTTTTTTCTTTAAAGGTTGAGACATGGTATGCAAAGTATGTTTCATACAATATTGTGTGTACTATTCAGAAGAGGGTAACTACTTTTAGAAAAAGGTTCTGAGCTGTGCTGTCAGATACTTTAAAGGACTTGAGCTTCAAACTGGGCTTGAAAAACACAGGGGAAAATTTTCCTCAGCTGTATTTTTTACAGTTAATTACTCTTGGAGGTAGATGTTCACCATCAGAGTCATGAGGCTTACATCAGTGTTCTTTAGCTGTGAGCTATAATTGTTTGCAAAGGCAAAAGGGGTTGAATGTAGGGGATGATAGATGACAGTCCAGTAAATCAGCGTTGCTGCAGAGTTTAGAGGGTGTTGCTGCAGCATCAAGAGCTGATGCCGTTGAACTTTGGCATTTCGACTCCGGGATTTGCTAATGAAGAATGGGCTGTGACAGAGGTAATCAATTAAGGGCCGATCTTCCTGTCATTCTGATACATTGTACTCAGATGTTAGTGTTTTGTACAGCCATTGTTTAATTTCAGACATTGATATTTATTAGAAAGGAACCTAACTCAAGATCAGCTGTCTGAACAAATGAGTTCTTCAAATTCTAAAGAAAAATATTGTAACACAGGCCAGTTTCTAATCCTTATACTTATTTGTACTAATCTCTTCAGTGTATTTTTCTCTTAGGCATGAAGTGATTTTATAAACATCAGTCCATTAACTGTAAATTACCATTATACTAAATCAGATTCCGTGTCTCTGCAATAAATTGGGGCTTTTCTTAGAGGAACAATGCAAACATAATTTTGTCTCTAGTTCATAGGCATACCTCCCTGTTGTCTAATTTAACAGACTTTAACCATACTCAAGTTTATGTAAAAAAATGCTTATAGAGAAATGAATTTTTATTAATCTTCATTATTACAGGATGCACACATCTATGTGATACTTACAAATATTAGAATTGTTGGCCTAAATCCTTATTCTAAGTCTTGGTCAGAGAATGAGAAAAGAAACAGTCCTTTGAAGAGGTTCCTGTGCTTTTCTTGTTTATGAGGCACACGGGGGAAAGCTGTTCACCTCTCAGGGTAAGCTGAACGCTGTCAAAACCCTAGAGAATATGCCACTGTGAGATGCTCTTTACTGCTGTGGGCATCACAGCAGATTATAAGAGAAGCTGTTGGAATCTGCTGTGGGCACCGCAAACAGCAATACATAGGGGAGTACCTTTATTCAATCTTTCTGCCTAGTGTAAAGGATTCAAAAGACAAACTAGTACCTCTCCTCAGTTCTACCTGTGGTTCAATAAAACCTTTTGAGTCAGGCATCTATATACAAATATATATGTGATTAGGCATGTACATTATTTTATATATACAATATATATATCTAAGAGGGGTAAGTCACAGACTTCACAGTATCCTGTCTTCAACAGGGGCTGAAGGTAATGTCTAAAAGAGACTATGAGATTAGTGAAGACAAGAAGCCATACTTTCTTAGCTTCCTGCAGTTTACAGCTTAAGGACTTCAGAAATTTTCTATTTAATACCATCAGTGGATTTCTGTTTGGTGAATTTGTCTAGTTGCCCCTTGAACCTATTGCTAACTTTTAGCACTGTTAGGATAGTGTGGTGGATTCCACATACTCATTGCACAGTATAAAGGAGCAGTTATTGTTTTGGAGCAGTTATCTGATAATTTACTTACTGATCTATTCACTTCAATTTCCTTTGTAGGGAAGAGTTACAGGCTCTGCTTGTACTCGTTCTCAGAAAAAAAAAAAAGGGAGAACAGGCAGTGTAAGTCATGAGCTCCCCCTCCAAGTGCTATTTAAAAACATGCCTATGTGTGGTCAAAGTCAAAGACAACATGACAGAAGGAAAATACACGCTACAGAAGTGCAATGTCGAGTTGCCAGATAGTTTTAGACATGTAATTCTGTCAGATCATTGGCATGAGCTCTCTAGAGGGAAGGTGTGTGTGTGCGTGTGTGTAAGTATGTGTGTAAATGGGGCTTTGCTTTTTCCAGGCTCCTGACCATTCTCTTGGATTCTCAGTAGCAGAAGTTCTGTAATTGCTTTGTGATGACTTAGGGATTTGAATGTGCATGAGCTGTCCTGGGGGCAGGAAATGGGGTAAGGAGACCACAAGTGTCTGTGTTTGTGAACTGTAGACAGTGAGCAGATATTAAAGCATCAAATACTCAGAAAATATCCTGACCCTTCTGGACCCATAGTTTTCAACCTGTTTTCTGTTTAGTAGTCAACTAAAACTGGAAATGCAGTTGCTTTCAGGTTTAATGCAGATCAGCTGAAGCACCGCTATTACTGATTTAAATATGAATAGTCTGCCCAGGTTCTGTTTGTGCAGTTGTAACATGGGCATGGGCAACACAGGGCTTGATAGAGAAAGCCCACATGAGTTCATGCTCACATTGTCTGTTCTGCTTTTCACCTGTCTTTTAGATCATCTATCTGTTCACTTGATAAGTGAATAAAAAATGTTGATTGACAAAAATGGTATGTTTTGCGTTATAGCGTTATCCGACTTCTTCACAGTGAGGGTGACTGAACAGTGGAACGGGCTGTCCAGGGAGGTTGTGGAGTCTCCTTCTCTGGAGACATTCAAAACTCGCCTGGACATGTTCCTCTGTGACCTGATGTAGGTGTTCCTGCTCTGGCAGGGGGATTGGACTAGATGATCTTTCAAGGTCCCTTCCAATCCCTGATATTCTGTGATTCTGTGACTAACAGGGCTCTGAATATAAATATATGAAGCAAAACACAGAAGTGAAATGGACTGAGGGGAAGCCACAAGGAAACAACCCAGTTGTACTAAGTGACACGGTAGATAGTAGTCTTTGTGGCACAGACCGGTCGTACTGTAGATGGTTGTTAAGTAGCATGAGTCTATACATTTCCATGCAATTTGAGGTGACCTGAACAAGCACTGTTACCACAAAAATCCAGTCTCCCTCTCTCCTCACTCCCTACCACTGATTCCTGTCCTTGCATCACCTCCTGCCAGGGCCCAGCACAGGTATTTTATCTGTTAGGGAGCTCGGTTCAGTGTAAGAATTTGTTTGTTTGCTTGTTTTTTTCAGAAACATTAATTTTGATTTAGGTAAGGTCCTTGATTGAGATCAACCTGGAGATGCCCCAGTACTTTTGGTGTGGGAGTAGCAATGAATGAATGGTCAGAGCAAAGCAGAGGGTTGGGAGAGTTTCTGCAAGAATGCACAGGAAACAACATCCTGACCTAATTTACTAAACAGTTAGCAAAATTGCTACACCAAATAAATTATGACAGTGTAAGAATTAACCTGTTTAGTTATATGGAAACCAATTGTAATGCTTTTGAAACTAAAAAAAAAATATGTTTGTATCCCTCCATCTCTATTTTTGAGTCACCGGGTCTGATTTGGAGAGATGAAACACTGAACCTTGTCTGTAACTTATAGTTTGAAAGACAGTTTCTCTTTAAGAATTTTAGAGTTTCCATCAGGGAGTATCAAGATAAAGTTGCTTGTGTATAATAGAAGTTTGCTTTGTTTGTATCCAGTTTTAGCATTGGTACAAGTATCCACGCTCTATTTTAAGTGCTTTTATTTATAACCAGTGGAACACGGAGCTAAAGCACATACTACGTGGTAGCATAACATTCCAGACATCTATATGAGAAGTGGGGTTTGCTTTTATTTGAACTCCTTGTCACTTTGCTCCTAAGGAACTCTGAGAAAATAACAAGGGCTATCTTGTTGATGTCTGCTACTTCATTGCTAATGCAACATTCTGTTTATAGAGGCGTGTTTGTCACAGCCAGGCAGCTGTGTTTGTGTTACAGCCATTACATTGATTGTGATCTTTCTAACTGGACAATATTTTATCTTAGTTTAAAAAAAGAAATAATGACCCGTTGGCTTTAATGATTTAGTCTGCAATTTGTCAGGAATAGTCTTATGATAGTAATAATGAAAGAATAGTAATAGAAAGAAATGATATTAGGACAGTTATGGAAATTTCAGTGACAGATCTGATATGAACTGCATAGACCTTTTCAGTGGGCTCAAACAGAGATAAACAATTGGATCATAAACTGCCATCTTGATGAAGTCAGACCTTGAGTTTTTAGATTGCTAACTGCAGTAGCTTATTAACACAGAAACCCCAGTGATAATTAATGGAAAGGCGAAGCTTGCTTAAGGCAGTCAGTCACCTTGTAGTTGTTATCTGCAGCAGTCTTTGTGATAGCAGCATTTACTGATAGTCATTTCATAATGAGGTAATGAAAGCCAGTACCTCACTGGTACTCACTATGAGCACAGCAGACTGCTTGCATAGCACATATACTGTACAGTGGTAATAGCTCTGCAAAGACGTGGCTTGAACTGGACAGCAAGCACTTGACCAGAAGACTGAATTTCTGAGAGGGGTGATAGTTTCCAGGACTCACAGGAGGAACTTCAAAAAGAAGCATCGACTGCAGTGACAAAGTTTGACGCTGCCCGGTAACCAAGGAGGGAACAGGACATTAAATTTTGCAAAACATGCAAGCTCAGATAGACCCAAACTTGTTTAAGCTCCAACTCCAAAGGTGTATAGATACCTCCAGAACTGCAGAATGATTATTCCAACCCAAAATTGAATTATGCATTAGACTGTAGGAATAGATATAGAGTTTAGCATATCCTGTGGAATATGCTGGAAGAGGGATATCACTATAAACACATGGCACTGTGTTATATTTCAGGTATTTGGTATAAGAAACACAAATTAGCACAGTAGCCAGCTGTTAAATTTATGCTAAAGTCATACTTTGTATTTCATTTAATTATAACTTTTTTCCAGCCTTCTAGTTAAAATTTTAGCTTTAATTTCAATTATTTAGACTTTTTGATCTTTGTCTTATTGTTGCTAAAACCAGTAAACTTTGGACAGTCTGTCTCCAGAGGGGTCAAGGATGTAACAAAATTATACAGCAACCACTTCCCAGAAAACATGTAAAGCTATACATTTTTAATTGAGAAGTGGGGTGTAGAGGGGAATACTGGTGTTAGCAAGTGCCAGGCTTAGTAAGGAGTTCCCTCTGGTGGGCACACACTGGTATTCTTTGCCACCTTCTGCAAAAAACAGTCTAGAAAAAAAAACGTTTCCTGGCTTTAAAGAACCTCAGAGTAACACATTGATCAGCTCATCTGTGAAAATAGGCAATTACACTTAAATTAAAATGTGTTTTAAAGGGTCAATGCATTCAGCATTTTTTTACAGTTGAGGAAAATTGTTTTATAGAGTATGTATTAGATATGAAGGAACAAGTTTTGCAGACCTGGCTATACAGCATTCTGAGCAAGATCATGTACTGAAAAATGGAAATTCAGGTTTTCCATAACAACCCTAAAATTAGAGTTCAAAGCTTATATTTAAGGCTTATTGTCAAAAGTTTTCAGCAGCCAGCGTGAAATTATGCATGTGTACGGGTACAATAGGATCTTCAGACATACAAAAAATGGTTCCACAGTAGTCTTCTATGGCTTAAAATTACAGTGATCCCCAAGGAAAAGGATGACAAAACCACAAAGCTATCTTTTGACACTCCATACTAAGCAGTCTCATTCCTTGTTATCTGTCCTGCCTTGCTACCCTGTGCTGTTGAATCTGCTCCCTTTGCTTAGCAAGTATGATATAAACAGGTGCTGGGCTGGGAAAGCATTCTCTTCTCCTTTTTTACTCTTAGGAAAGAATTTAAATCCCATTTCTCTGTTTAGAAGTTTCACAAAATCAGAATTCTCAAAAGTTTTATTTGTTGTTTCTGATAAATTTCCTTTAACCAGACTTACGGTTTTCAAGGTTGCCTTTCCTCCTTGGACCGTTACTCTCCAGATGTTATTTTCTTAATCATGTCCCTACACTCTCCTATTTACTTGTCCTTCCCATTTCAATGGTGGGCAGCTGCTTCATCAATAATAAGCCACTGGTTTGATTGCTGGAATGAAAGAGCAGCATAAAATGTAGGGAGAATGACAAATGAAATGAGAAGCCTGGGAAGTGGTTGTTTGCCCTGTGTTGTGTGCTTTCTATCTATCAACCATTAAATAGCTTCTGAACTGCTTTCCAGGGGAGAGAGAACAAATTTTTTCTATTCCCTGAAGAAAATGTTTGTCAGAACACCACCCTTTCAGGTTCACATCAACAGATGTGAACTTTTCTCCAAGCTGTGGATGAGGAAATACTCTTTAAAATTAATTTGTTTTTAACTACTTCTGTACAAAAGCCTTTGCACAATATGATAAATCAGTTTGGAGAAAACACTTCTCAGGAATATGTAAACAAAAAGCTATGACAGTCCAGCTCTCAGAAATGCTTCCAGGGCAGTCCCAGAAGACACATCAGTTTCAACCATAATTTCAAGTAACAGTCTTAAGGATGACATATTTCATAGTTGGTGTTAGAAGTGTATCTTCTGATAAAAAAAACCCCATACAGATAGACACACTTTTATTTGTACCTTTCAAGTGCTGGAAAATGAAATACCAAAGGGATGTTCATTAAGGGCTTTTCTCGCTTCTAGTGCAGCCACTCATTGGATATTTGGAAATTTTATTGTAAATGTCCGCAGCTGGTTTTGGCTTGTTATTTACAGAGTGCTTCAGTGCCAGCCCACTTACTTTTTAGCACCAGCTTCTAAGGGTTATGGAGGGACTGTGAGCTTTTGTACCAGAATGGGTGATATTAAGAGGTCTTTCCCATTATCATCAAATAGATCAAAGAATGATCAAAGAGCATTCCAGTCAGGAAACACCAGCAGAAGAAGCCATCGTGGTACCTGTTAAACATCTCTCTGATGGTGGATGGGGGGTGGCCCCACAAGCTCTCACAGCCACACTGTGCTGCGCTCAGACCTGGGGACAGTAATAACCAGCACCCTGACTCAGTGTCCAGGCCTGTGAATCGGGCCCTTATCAACACCCAACCCTTTACATACCTTCAGTTTGTAGAGGCTCTACCTTCAAACATCAGATGGAAGCTGGGGAGTTGTCGTGGTGTCAAGTTTGTTACTAGTTTCCTGAGAGAAACTCATCGTTTAGAGCTGCATACACGTGCTTTGTATTATTAAAGGATGTGGGACCATCATCAGCTTTAGTGACTGACTGATGATGGAGAACTTCAGAAGAAGCATTAGCGCTGAACGACATGGTCTGGAGGGGGTTGTCTTCCCTCATAGGACAGATATGTCACTGTTAACAATTTGCAGCATCAAATAATGGACAATAGGGCTAGGAGACAGATGGACATCTTAGCCAATTCTCCACCAAGGAAGGTCAGCTGTCCCATAGCCATTGCTACAGCCTGTTTATCTCAGCTGTTCTTCAAGATCTCTGGTGATGGACAATCCAAGGTTTTTTCAGCTATTTGTTTNCCTCAATCGATCCTCATAAGCCTTGTTCTCCAGACCTCTCACCAGCTTCGTTGCCCTCCTCTGTACTCGCTCCAGCACCTGTTCACTGTCTTTACATTTAGAATTTTAACCTAGTCTTCCTTTCTACAACCTGTCATTCTCAGCCCTGTAGGGTGGCATCGCACAGGGGTTCAGACCATCTGTCTGTTTAAGCTCACATCTTATCTCTGGTTGGTCCAAGTATATATTATTTAGTTTACATGGTACTTGATATAGATCAATATATTATTTTATAAACTATGCCTTGCAAATTATATATTGTTTTATACAACATAAGTTTTTAATATATATATGATAAAAGAGTAGAAGAGTAGAAATAGTTTCTCACCATCAGATTTTAGGGACTTTGGAGCTGCAGGCTGCCAATCTCAGACCCAAAGGGACAAATTATGTTCGTTCTTTTACACCTTTGCTTTGAACACTATCTATCTTCCTTTAGTCTTCTCTAGATAAACCAAAACCTACTTGCACTTTATTTCATGTATGCCAGACCTTTGGTCAGCTCTCTAGTCTTCTAGACTGGTTACTGTTGGTCTGTTTTGTTCTCAAAGTGCAGGGCCTGTGTCACCACAAGTTTGTGTAATAGCAATATTATTTCATACCTACCCCTTCCAAACTAACCAAGGCCAGTCCCAGCTTTTGATGTGGGCTTCCTTATTCTTACTTAGGTGCAAAGCTTTATACTTTTTTTCAAATTGCATATCATTTGTCTCAGATCACCTGTAAGGTGCATTCAAAATGCTAGCCTTGCTTTCCTCCCTTTTTCAGTTCCTCTCAGACTAAGTTCCTGTGCAAATGTAAGGCACAGAATTTCAGTTCCATCAGTTGTCACATTTCATGAATATATGAAATAATACCAGATCTAAGTGAGATTTTCTGACCAAATTGTCTTTATAACCTTGGATTGATAAATACAGTTTTCCAACCAACTGTGCTCCCTCTTCATAATTTCATTCAGCCTCTTTCTCTAGTTTGTGTGTTAGAAGATCGTGTGTGACAGCATCAAGAGCATTACTAAACACCTGTAACATATATACGGGTCCTGCCTGATTCACATGCCTTCTTCTTCTGTCACAGAAAGAATTAGATTTTTTTCAAGATAATTTATTCTTAGGTCTCTGGTGTTGATGATCTTATTTGATATTACTTCTCTGATCTCCTTGCCATTTACTAATTATTGACTCCTTACCAACAGCACATGCAAATTAAATTTGAAAATGATTGATATAGGTTACAATGGCTTTTTTTCTGTGGGTTTTTTGGGAAAAAAAAATGGTCTGTGGCCTTTCAAATTTTCTGGAAGCCTACCCAGAGGGATGATTGTGGGGGATTACTAATAGTTTCAACATTGTTTGAACTAATTACTTGAGTTTCAACAAGCAGTGGGTATTATTGTCATGCTTAGTAACTGTCCAGTTTTCAAAATTCTTGAACTTCAGGAGACTGAAAAGTTTGTGATTAGGCCAGTGTGGCAACATAACTCAGCTTTCTCCATTTACTTTTATCTCAGATACATACTCTGAGAGTATTTATCTCTATGACTCTAATATTTTATTTTTGGATGCTGCCAGCAGTCTCAGCATCCTTTTTTCCATGTCATGTAGATTTGCACTGCTGGCAGTATATATGAGTACACATTTATTTCCTCTTCATGAGAGTTACAGGCATTATTTCTCTTTTTGCATTAATACGTGCAAGTCAATGTGGTGTCTCTTACTACAAGCATGGTCATGAAGACAGAAGCAGAATTGCATTTTGTGAGTTTTTATGTTCTAATTTCCTAAGAAGTTGTATAGTCTTCTTCCAGAGGTTTTGGAAGGTAAGCCAAACCTCAAGGTTAAATGAGTTAACAGAGTACTAGTAGACAGTAAGTTTAGAGATTATAAACCCTTTTACATGAGTAAATGAAAAAGAGGAGGAGGTTATCCTGTCAGTACACAACCTTGTCCAGCCTCCAGCAACTATTGCAGACTCTCCTAAAGCTTTTTTATTTTCTTTTATAAAGCTGAATGCCCACAGTCGCGTCCCACACCCAAGCTTTCCCAGCGCTACGGCTCTTCATAATGAAAGTCTGTGTCCTTAAAGGGAGTTGAAGGTCAAATTCAGATCTTTCTGCACAGTTCTTTCAGTTCATAAATTAGAGACTCACTGTCTGACACCTGATTAAGGAAAGTCAGCAAAGTCAGAAGACTCACCTCTGTCTCACAGAGGAACATGTAATGCCTAAATGATTTCTTGGATGTAAATGCACCACAGAGATAGACAAAGATGTACATTTTAACACAAACTGATTGCTAATCATTTTACTGCAAACACTGAGACATGGGATATATTTCAGTAAGGTGTACTTGAGTGGGTTTTTGTTCTGTGGCAGATATGACTGCATAGACGTAACAGGAAATGAAAATAACTTGATGTAGCTCAGTAAAATGAAGGTTGAGAGGGGATATGATTGCTGTGTATGTCATGGTTTTGGTCCAATTGACCAGTCAGAACAACGCAAAAAAGGGGAGAGGAAGAGGAAGAGAAAAAGAGACTTATGAGTTTAGAAAAAAAACCCTAAACTACTTTAATGAAAATATGAGTATATAAATAATGAAATAATACATAATAATAAGGAAAAAAAAAGTATACTCAAAACCATATCAAGCTCCCAGGATGACAGTCATGTCACTAGGCGTAGGGAAAAGTCCCAGACTGGACTCGGTGATAGATCAGGAGCTGGATTCCATATCTGGAGTCAGCAATGCTCAGATTGGGATCAAAGGCAGACGAACAGACAGGGTCCTTCTTGGACGTCGGCCAATGAAGGAAGAGAGCTGACCCTCTGAGCCAGCAACTTTGAGCCAGCAACTTTGAGCCAGCAGTGTGCTCAGGTGTCCAAGAATGCCAACAGAATCCTGACCTGTATCAGGAACAACACGATGAGGAGGACTCGGGAGGTGATCATCTCCCTCTGCTCGGCACTGGTGAGGCCCCATCTTGAGTTACTGTGTCCAGTTTTGGGCTCTTTACTACAAAGGGTGGTACTGAGGCACTGGAGTGTGTCCAGGGAAGGGCAACAAAGCTGGTTGAGTGGCCTGGAGAATAAGCCTTATGANCTACATGGGAGATGGTTGGAGAACATGGTGAAATATAATAACACAAAGCTCTAGGTTATAATAATAAAAAGCAAAACTCACAATAAGTTTGTTGTGGTTTCAGCCAAATTTACCAAAGCCAGACTGACAGATGGACCAAAAATATAAAAAAAAAGTAATGAAATAGGTACAATATATACAAAACCGTATCAGGCTCCTGAGATGACGATCACTTCACCAGCAGTCATCAGGTAAAGTCCCACACTGGACTTGGTAACCAGCAGGAGCTGGATTCCTGATGTGGAATCAGGAATGCACGGATGGGGATCAAAGGCAGACAAACAGACAGGGTCCTCCTTGGACATCAGCCATCAAAGAAAGAGAGTTGACCCTATGATCCCTCAGCATTTATACTGAGCATGATGCAGATGGGATGGAATACCCCATTTGGTCAGTTTTGGGTCACCTGTCCTGTCTGCTCCTCCCTGCAGGTGTGACCCCTCTATGCTTTTCTGCTGCTGACCCTCCAGCAGGGCAAATAACAAAGTTATAACAACCTGCCGTTTGTTGTTCTAGCAATAAGTATAAGCAAGGGCCTCTCTGCACACCATTCCTTGGGATAATCAGGTCTTATCACTGTGAGAGTGAACAGTTTTCTGAAAAATATGCTGTTAATTTCAGACTTTAGTTAGTTAGTAGAGACCCAGCTAAAAAGTAAAATTACTGAACAGAAAATTAGTACTATTTTACCTCAGACTGGGACAGTATGTTTATGTGTTGCAGGTAACCATTGTGAGGAGAAACTGCTACGTAATTTAAAATAAAATTCTGGTTCCTAAGCAAAAACAAATGGAAACAAATTTTCCATTATTATATTTAGGCTAAAAATTAGGTGAATGTATCTAACTGCTAGAACAATCAAATTCTGTATTAGTCTTTCAGTGAGATGAGTAAGAAAAAATGAAGTTCCAGCAAGACAGCAATTTTCTTTAAAAAAGAGCCTGATATTTTAATGGGAATTGGTGTCTGTACTTGTGAGGGACTTTGACTCCATCGTCCCTTTTTTGGTCTATGTTCCTACTCAATTATATACATTAAAGGAGGCCTTAATCTCACATAATCAGCTGGAGTTTATTTTGTAAACAATGGGAAAATTGAGGTGCTCCACTTGTAAATTTAGGCGGTCCTACGATAAAAATTACAGGTAGTCTCTCCTTTATCTACAGAGCAGATCAAGGTGACTAATTTGTTCTAGAATCCTGCTGTTCCTATGGTAGAAGTAAGATGAGTGGAATACCACCCTGTATGATTCACAAAATCAACCTTACTATGCGTAAAGTGGAAAATATGGTAGAGACTGGGTGACCACCGCTGCTGTCTTGCATTTCATTTCTTATTTTGTAGAACTGCTTCCTGTAATATGGTATCCAAAATGATGATGGTATTCCAGGCTTGGCCATACTGGCTCTTAATTAATAAGTAGTAATAAGTACAGTCATTTAGACCTCATTTCCTCTGAAGTATATTAATAATCTGTTGCAACCAACAAGTTAGTCAGCATTCTGGAAAGTGGCTTTATGACTTATGTGGCAAGAATCAGTGACCGTAGGTGCTAACATGGGCATCTTTTCAATTAAAAATGTATGGTAAAGACCTTAGTAGTGGTGAAATAAATGTAAGAACATCAGGACATAACAGGACTGAACATACTCTTCTGGATCATCAAATTCCTTTTCCTGCTCCTGGAAACAATCAAGTGTCTTATACCCTTCTTAACAAATTGCTGAATTATTACTTACTCTATGTATCTAATTAAGCAGAAATAATAGACTAGAACAATTTGCTTTGTTACAATTAAATGTATGTATAGTCTTGTGCTGCAAGAACCAGTTCTAATTACAGACCCTAACTTTAATTAAATGTAATTGCAAATGGGCAAACCAGGAAATTTGTTTCATACAAATAAAATATATTTATGCAGGGAAAATAGATTACACTGAGAGTTTTAGAGCTCTGCATCAGACATATGCTACGGTCCAGCGAACAATGCAAAAATTTCCTATTTCGTTCTGTAATAAGTTCTACTCGAGAAGATGAACTAGTGTCCAGGGAATGTATGTACTTAATCTTCCATTTAAGCAATGATTTTCTTCCAGATGCAGGCAAGGAAAGAGGAAAAACTACTGAACAAACAAACAAATTCTAAGTATTCTTCACTAGCAATGATTACTCTTTGTTTTCATAAATCATACTGAGTGTATTGCTGGAGTAGAAATATAATCAGTCTCTATTGGAAAAAATAAAGGGAAAGCATGTAATGAACTGTAATTTTTGGCTGGTTAACTGAAGTTGTTAACATCTCAGGAAAAAATACTGACCATGATCCTGTTGAAGGTTTGTTTCCTTGTATACAGATCAAATGGTAGCTAAATAATTTTATACTGGATTTGTTTTGCAGGGTGCATAAAGATATGTACTTTAAATCAAGTATAATGTTATTTTGTCCTGGTTTCAGCTGCAATAGAGTTAATTTTGCTTCCTGGTAGCTGGAGTAGTGCTGTGTTTTGGATTTAGGATGAGAATAATATTGATAACACCCTGATGTTTTAGTTGCTGTTGAGCAGTGCTTATGATAAGGCCTTTTCAGCTTCTCACACTGCCCTGCCAGTGAGCAGGCTGGAGGTGCGTGAGAAGCTGGGAGGGGGCACAGCCAGGACAGCTGACCCCAAGTGACCAAAGGAATATTCCATACCATTTGATGTTATGCTCAGCATATAAAGCTGCGGGGAGGTGGGCCAGAGGTTGGTGGCTGCTGCTCAGGGACTGGCTGGGAATCAGTGGTGAGCAGTTGCACTGTGCATCACTTTTTTTGTATATTCTTTTGTCATCATTACTATTATTTTCCCTTCATTTTCTGTCCTATTAGACTGTCTTTATCTCAGTCCACAACTCTTACCTTTTTTCTAATTCTCTCCTCTATTCCACTGGAGGGTAGCGAGCAAACGGCTGTTTGGTGTTTAGCTGCCTGCTGGGTTAAACCACAACATCTCGTCACTTAGTTTAACTAAGAAACGAATCTAGACTGTATGCATCTAATTTTTTTTGAAGGAGTTAAAAAAAAATAATTTATGACATATTTAATGAGCCGAATTTATTGTCTGTTCAAATAATTTCAGTATAGATTATTTAAATGAAGTTTAGCATTAAATGACTGCTGCACAGATCGTGAAGGAAGTCAGCGGGTAGCTAAGAAAGGTGGAAGTGAAAGGTGAGTAAAAAATATCCCAGTCACTCAGCACTTTAAAAGATGATAAGAGAGCAGCCTTGCAATGGCATCTGCCAGCTCCTCTGTACCCTTGGATGCAAGGTTTCAGGATTGTGGGTTTGGTTGGCTTCACTGTAGCCCAGATCACTCTTCCTTCAACGTATGTAATGCTTCATTCTGCTGGAGACAGACTTTACTGGTGAAAACCGAGGCAAAAAAAGCATTGAGTACCTCAGTCTCACCTGCATCCTTGTGCACTGGGTCCCACCAGTCTGTTCAACAGTGAGCCCACATGAGTTTACTTAGTCATCTTTTTGCTTCTAGTGTGCTTTCAGAAGACATTTTTTGCTGGTCTTCACATCCTTTGCTACTTTTAACTTCAGCTGAACTTCAGCTTTCCTAACTCTATCTTTGCATGCATATGTATTGTCTCAATGTTTCTGCCAAAAATGAGCATCTGAAGAATAAGGATAAGTAGTAGAAATGTGTTATTATGAGTTGAGCAGATGTGAGAAACATGCTATTTATCTTAGGCTAACATAAACATAACATAGCTAATGTTATGTTAATTATGCTAACCATCCTAGACACGGTACATAATCTACAAAGAAATGGAGCTCCTGCTTTGAATCCTGGTCTCATGGTGTCTCTTTGCTTTTACTTACTTAAGGGGTTGGAGAGATTAACCTTGTTAAACTGAACTTAGTCTTTGTGAACACTTCCCATGCTAGGTAGGAAATGCAGTGTGGTATTTTGGATAGTAGATCCAAAAAGCAGGAGGAGCTTTTGCGTACACAGTCGCGGCATGTATGGAAGGAATGGGAGAGAAACCGAGGAAATAAGGATTGAGCGAAATAGACCCTACCCTGACAGTGTTACGAGGAGTAGCTCAGGGAACTGGGGTTGTTCAGCCTGGAGAATCGGAGGCTGAGGGGAGACCATAAAGCTCTCTACAACTACCTGAAAAGAGGTTGTAGCAATGTGGGACTCGGTCTCTTCTCCCAAGTAACAAATGATAGGATGAGAGGAAACAGGTTCAAGTTGCACCAGAGAAGGTTTAGATTGGGCATTAGGAAAAATTTCTTCACCAAAAGGGTTATCAAACATTGGAAAAGGCTTCCCATGGAATTGGTTGAGTCACCATCCCTGGAGGTATTTAAAATACATATAGATGTAGTGCCGAGGGACATTGTTTACTGTTTATTGTTCAGAACTGATCAGGATATAATACAATTTTTTACTTTAATTTCATTAATTGGACTGGGAACTCAAACTTACCTGATATGGTTAACCTGCTATAGAAGATGTCCTGCTATTGCATGTCAGCTGGGGCTCCCTGACTCCATAGCAAACACTGGAAAGAGGCACCATTTGTTTGAATGATAAAATGTGCATTTTGTTAACTTGATAGTGCTTATATTTGACATAAAAAAAAATAAAATTAGAGAAACCGAGCAACTGATACTCTGAAAAAATGTGATTTTAACAGTTTATTGAAGTGCTAAATTGCACTGGCTTCTGAGACAGAGGTGGGTGTTTTCGCCTTTTCCTACCCAAAGGTGCTTAGCCCTGTGGAATCCAAACAACATTGTAGCTTTCACTGTGAAAGTAGGAAAACGAAACACAAGTAGCATGGCATTAGTATTGCCCGTGTATTGAACATGTTGCAGTTGGCAGTTTTGATATATTCTGCATTCCACACCTGTGATCGTCTTTCAAACCTTTTTTCCTTTTAGATTTAAGACTTTGGCAATTTGAAGCAATTCCAGTGCTTCAGAGGGCTGTATCTCTGGAACTGAGAAGGCAGGAGGCAAAAAGGAAATTTATACTAAAGTTAAATTAACAATCTAGAAGGAATAGTATCTTGTAATGTTACTTCTTGTGAAGATGTTTTGAGTCACAAAGGGCTGATTTTTTTTTACTGTGATTCAAATACTTAAATTCATATTCATTACTAAGTATTTAATAAATAAAATGATCCTCATGTTTATTATTTTGTGGGATATACTGAAAATACCGTGTAGTTGAGCATATGTATGTAAAGAATCATTAAGCTACTATTCAAAAAGAAAAAAAAGATGAAGTTGTAGTGAATATTATGTAGTTTAGCAGAGTAATTCTAGGAAAGAAAATTATTTGCAACTGAATTTCTATTGAGTATTGAGATCCTGGTTGACTGAAATAATAATGTCATGAATTAGATTTTCTTGTTAAAGAAAATGTAGCATATTTTGCAGCATTCCTCAGCTGATGTCATAGCATTGTTATGGTTTACTTTATGTTTTAACAATTAAATAATTATTAATTAGGTACTAATTAATATATAAATGTTGAGGAATGTCTGAGGTTTTCAGTAGTAGAATGGACAACATTTCAGAGCTATGATGAAGTAAGAATTGGCAGGATTTGTTGGCAGACTACTGACTGGAGGAATAAATAGGATATCAAGGTTATGAACTGCAATAATGAAAAGGATGATGGAGATGGGGAGTAACAGATGTCATACAATGCAGTCGATCTGCTTTTATCTTGTACAGATTCAATTTATGACTGAGCATTCAATTACAAATGTCAGGAAAACATCAGCAGGGCAAAGAGGAGAAACCAGATCCAAAATGTAATTTAGATAGTTGCTGCAGTAGTGATGGGGGTAGGAAAACCAAAGGAAAGGGAAGTCAACCTGCCTGCTTTTTGGAGGCAGAAGGGACTTAAGAGAATTTCCATGCTTGTGTGCCCTGCTGTCCTGTGCAATGCCTCGTCCCTCATCCCACAACTGCTGACTTCATTCACACCAGGACTTGTCTTCACTCTGAGCTGTGACTTACCACTAACATAGACCAAAGCATCCTGGGGGAATGGTGACTTTCAGAAGGGCCACCTGAGAGCGCCGAGGTTCATGTGGTGTCACTCCTACCAGCTGACCAGATGCAGACTATCCTCACTGCCTTATGCTGTTGATACTGGCTGACTCTGGACTGAGGCAGCCATTGCATGTCAACACTATTCTCCAGGTCATCTTTAGGCTTCAAATATGTATTTAAACTATGAACTTGGGATCTGCTGTTCTTTTTTTTTTTTTGATACCCGGTTGTTCCTTGTTCCAGTGAAGTCTTTCAACAGATCTGCTAGGTCTAGCAAAGGTGTCAGAGAGTAGCACATTCACCCAGAGAAAACAGTTTTGCTCTTGCAGCAATTCTCAAACTTAGCTGAATATTTTCTGTTGAAAACATTATCGTAACCAGAAAGAGAAATTTTAGCATGTAAAAATGTTATAGTGCTTTCTTCTTTTCTAGAGTAAAATGGGAAGCACTTTTTTCATGAATCATAGAATCATAGAGAAACAGGTTGGAAGGGACGTCAAGGATCATCTGGTCCAAACTTGTGTAAAAGCACAATCTAGACAAAATGGCCCAGCAGCCTGTCCAACTGAATCTTATAAGTGTCCAATGATCAGGAATCCACCGCTTTTCTGGGGAGATTATTCCAATGGCTGATTGTTCTCATGAAAATTTTTCCTCTTGTGTCCAATTGGAATCTCCCCTGGAATAACTTGTACCAATTACCTCTTGTCTTTTCCATGTGGCTCCTTGTAAAAAGGACTTTAATGCTGGAACATGGTGATAAGGAGTCTCCTCTAAGCCTTCTTTACTCAAGGCTGAACAAACCTAATTCTGTCAGCCTTTCCAGCTGTGGCAGGTTTCCCAGTCTTCTGATCACCTTTGTGGCTCTTCTCTGGACCCTCTCCAGCCTGTCCATTCTTTTTTGTATAGAGGGGACCAATATTGAATCCAGGTATGGCCTGGCATATGCTGAGGGGAGTGGGATAATGACTTTTTGTCTCTGCTGGTGATGCTCTTGTTGATGCAACCAAGCATCCTGATAGCTTTCTTCGCTGCAGCAGCACACTGTTCACTCATGTTGAGCTTGTTGTCCACCAGGACCCCTAGGTTCCTTTCCACAGAGCTGCTCCCCAGTGAGGTATGTCCCAGCCTGTGCTGCACTCTTGGACTATTGGAAAAAAGCATGTTCTTAAATGATGATTGAGTATGGCTTTATCTTCTTACTGAAGTAGAAGGTAGCTGGCTTTATCTTCTCACTAAGGAGAAGGTAGCTGGCTACTGATTCCAGGGCTGTGTAGTGACAGTGGTTACAAAGTGCATCAAAGTCAGGGTTTCTGGTCTCCCCACTGCATTAAAAATATGCAGCAGATAATAGATCATTAAAATATTTTTATTAGTTAATTGTTTTAAATGGATATGCCCTTGCATACAATGGAACTAATAATTTCTCTGTTTCCACACAGCCGAGGCAATGAGAATAGACTAGCGCTACGAAGACAGACCATTCTCCGGGAGAAGGGGAGGAGGCAGGCCAGTCGAGGGCCAGCATATATGTTTAATGACCACTCAACAAGTCTTTCTCTTGAGGAGGAGCGCTTTTTGGATGCAGCAGAATATGGAAATATTCCAGTGATTCGCAAAATGCTGGAAGAATGTCCCTCACTCAATGTGAACTGTGTGGACTATATGGGGCAGAACGCCTTGCAGCTGGCAGTTGCCAATGAGCACCTGGAGATCACAGAACTTCTGCTGAAGAAGGAGAACCTGTCTCGGGTTGGGGATGCCTTACTTTTGGCTATTAGCAAAGGTTACGTTCGGATAGTGGAAGCCATCCTAAACCATCCTGCATTTGCTGAAGGCAAGAGGCTTGCATTGAGTCCCAGCCAGTCAGAGCTCCAGCATGATGACTTCTATGCATATGATGAAGATGGCACACGTTTTTCCCATGATGTTACACCGATTATTCTGGCCGCTCATTGCCATGAGTATGAGATTGTCCACACTCTGCTGAGAAAAGGAGCTCGGATTGATAGGCCACATGACTATTTCTGCAAGTGCAGTGAATGCAGTCAGAAACAAAAGCATGACTCTTTCAGCCATTCTAGGTCTAGAATCAATGCCTACAAAGGTCTGGCCAGCCCTGCTTATCTGTCTTTGTCCAGTGAAGACCCTGTAATGACTGCCTTAGAGCTCAGCAATGAGTTGGCCGTGCTTGCCAACATTGAGAAAGAGTTTAAGGTGAGTAAAGGAATACCTATTCTGACAGACACAAAATTGTAAAGTTCATTCAAAGGTTTTTCTCCCATTTCTTGAACAGTAATAGATCAGCATCATCTTCACAAGTCAGCAGAATAATGTGAGAAAATGAATAGTCGTTTAATTGAATGAGAAATTTAGATATTTGGGAATGTCTTAGTGCTCTGTGATGATTGCAATTCATGCTGCCTATGTGGAAGGTGCCACTGCTTTTTTTCTGCTTCCTGTCAGGCAGGATAGTAAGGGTGTCCCTTAAAAATGGGTCCCTTTAAACCCATGAGCAAAGCCAGGTTAGGACAGGGGAAAGAGGAGACTGTAGTGGGACAGTTTGGTCACTTACCAAGCCAGATTGCTTGGCTCTGCTAAAGGCTCATACATTCTCATTATTTTTTTGTAGTTGGACTGAAAGCTTTCTCACCTCTCATAATGTTTTACAATTTTTTGCTAAAAGAACTCTAAATAATGTCCTTCTTGTCCTTATTTAACATGTTGCTTTTCTCTGGTGTTTGTACTAATCTCTTCCTCTTTTTTACTTATTTGTACCTAGTTGTATGTGAACTCTGTGAAATTGAAGAATTCTGTGTTTTATAGAATTTTTAATGTTAGAAAAATGCATGAGTTATAAAAAAATAAAATAGTTGTCACCCAAGGCCCCTCAGATCCTTGAAGCATCAATGTTCTTTGGGTTTTTTTTATTATGTAGATACAATGGTGCACAACATACAAAAATATCTACCATAGTTTATTTGTGTTACAGTAAGAATGTAAGCTTTTTGCTCTCAGTAAATGCAAAATCAGGCCTTGTGCAAACAGGCAGTGTTAATTATGACTTAGGTTACCTAAAAATCACTTAGACTGGGTTACCTTATGGGACCCTGTTGAAAGCAGATTCTAGTGTGTGATATCTGCTGTGACAGAGTAAGACATCTAGGCTTCACTAGCAGATCAGACCCCCTCAAAAGAAGTAGGAGAATAATTTCCAACATTATGTTAGGAAGGGCTTGAAGTTGCCCCAATCAATATTTAATGTTAATTTTCTGAGCAGTGGCACAGTTCTCAAGGCTGTGAAGCCACCTCTGCTCAGCCAGCCTGAGCTGAGGGGCTGCAGTTCTGAATTAATTACTCCTGGCTCATTGTGGTAGGTGGTACCAATCTCTAGTTAAGAAGCTGAAATATTTTTTGGAAGGGGAATGCTCAAGGGGTTCTTTAAAACAGCAGCTAAACAGCTGGAATAGGAGTAGAGGAGTATTTTTGTTTTATATCAATAAGACCAAATTTTGTGAAGAGTATTGCAACTTAAAGCAGAGGATAAAAGCCTCATGAAGTCCCTGGCAGAAATCCTTAGGACCTCAGTGGACTGAGATTTCATTCAGTGCTTTCATGTTCAGAGAAGAGTATTTAAACCACATACTCTTGTTTCTTTCTCTTTAGCAGCTGCTGAAGACATGAACAAAAGGACTTGATTAACTTAAAGGGGAGTAAATTTAGAACAGAACAGAAAAACATTTTTCATACACCATAAATGCAGCCTGTTAAGTTCACAGCTATGTTGAGATAAATAGCATGTCTGATTTGTAGGGACTGTATAGCTCCGTTTACCACAGTTGGAGAGACACAAGCTAAGATTATTATAAAGATAAATAAAATCATCATCTGGAAATGTCAGCAAGAAGTGTCCTTCAAATGTATGCTGCAATACACAACTGGCAAGATGAACTGGGAGCGCAGTATTTGTCCCTGCTACCACCAGGACAGGGAATGGAGCACGCAGGTGAGGAAAAGTGGGTTGGTTCAAAATGCATCCTTCTTCAGCCTGCCCTGATGTACTGTGAAGAGGTCCTTCCTTGGCAACCTGGCTCAATCCTGAGTAAGGTGTGTTTGTTCAGTTACTCTTTTGCTTCTGTTGCCATCTCTAAAACTAGAGCTCTACTGCTAGGGTACTGTTAACAGAGATTTTGAGGTACTGTCCCACAGGCTTGTCCAGGAAGCTGGACATGAGGCCCCATATCCCCAGGTGTTAGTCAGCCAAGCTCTGCTTGGACATACGTAACTCTTTAGAGTAGAGTGAAAGTGAATAGAAAGAATGAAAAGCAGGAGCATAAGGGAACTTGGAAATTTAAGTATCCCTTAGTTTAAGGTTTCACCAAGAGCAGGTGGCTGGCAACACAAAGTCTTTGGGGAGCATTTTTGTAAGTACTAAAATCATGTGGTGGTTCTGGATAAATATTAAAGACATGGGGCTACATTTATATGTGCATTGACAAGTGATAACATTTACAATATCTAGACAGGCTGAGGGCTTGACAGAGATATCCCTGGCTTAGGTTCAGTGCAGGCCATACAAAGGTTGTGTGTACAAGCTGCAGGAAATGGATGCTGTTGTCTTTACTGAGTCTGGGCTTGTTTCTGCTCCTGCAAGCTCATATCCTCGCTTGCAGCAATTTATCTAAACATCGTGCTCTTACTTCATTTCAGGAGTTTGCTACAATTATCCAGATAGAGTAGTCCCTGAGTAAAAATTTGGTTCTGCTAAAAGTGAGTTACACATATTAGCGTAGTCAAAACAAGTATATTTTTAGTGCATCAATTACCTGAACATGGCAACTCTTTAGCTCCACCTAGGGTTTGCATGAGCTATTTAAAACACTTTAAACCTTACCTGAATGAAAATCAAACTTTCTGGTAATAATAAAAATAATAGCTCTTTTGAAAGTCACCTGTTTTATAGTGCTGATGGGATATTGTTGCAGGGGAGCTTCCTAGTGGGTGCCTACAGCACACAGTGGCACAGGCGATTCCCAGGTCTTCCTCAGAGGCAACAGAAAGGGCTGATGCTGAACTGTGATGCTGGTTGCTTTGTGACTGTCTTCTAAATTACTTCTATCTCCTGTCTTACACCATCAATTAAGGTTACAGATAACACTGACCACGAAACTGTGATTCATGCAAAATAGAAACTACCATAAACAGTGCAAAACTGCTATTCTCTGGAATAATCTTCTTTATTTGCTTCAGACCTCTGTACTGATGTTGTCTAGCACTACATGCTTGTTGCATTTGGTGGCAGGTACTGTTCTTACAAGTGTTTTGGAGGATAATTCTCTAATAGAGTAAAACCAGATGAAAGTAGAAGATGACTTCTGAAGGAAGACTAAATGGCCAGATGTGTCAAGCACAATGTGGGACTATTTCTGTCCCAAGCAAGCAGCTAATTCAGGCTTCCAGAGTACTTCTGAGGTCTTCAGGATTTCCTGAATGTCATTTAACTTAGATTTTTATGGCATGGCTAAGTATGCAGCTTTACAAGGTTTATTACTATATAGAATAGTTTTATTTTGGGGGATTTTGCTCATATTTTCTGTCATCTAAATCCTTTGCCCAGCCTAGAGCAAATATCTCTACTATGTTCATAAGGATTCAGATCATATCTGACAAATCTTGTCCGGCAGACATGTGGCCTACAGTTTTCAGAGGGACATCTGTGGCCCAATCCTGTTCAAGATGGTTAAGATTTGCATTTAGTACCAAGTCCTCTGCAGCTATAATGGCAAAAACCTGTTTTGTTTTTTAATGTGATGGAGTGGAAAAATGTAGTTTTGAAATAAATGTAGAGAAGTCACTGTTTGTTGTAAATTAATAACCCTAATAAGGTCATCCGAGTTTGCTTTTCTGATGAGAAGCAAAATTCAGTTTATCATCTTGAAGTTTGTTTTTCTGTTTGCTGTAATTTCTACAACCCCATTTACATAAATCAGGTCCCAGTCCTCATTATGGGTGTTATCAACTCTCTCAGAGAAAGGTTAACATTACTTTGTGGAGAAGAACTGAGGCACCAAAGGAGCAGGGGCCACCTTTGTAAGGGGAATGATGTGTTTATCTACCTACTAAGATGCCTAAATCCAACATGTAGGTCTCACAGTCAAAAGGCAATTTGAAATCATAAATCCTTATATAGAATATCCGTGTTTCTGGTATTGGCCTGCACAGTTCACTAAGCAGGGCCGATATGTGGTGTGGAGCACTTCTCCATCTCATCCATGAGGCTCAGTGTCATCCTGCACCCTGAGAGCATTTTCATCCTGGCCACAGTCTGAGGGACAGCAGACTGTGACTGGTCATGGTGAGGCCATGTGAAGAAGGCTCCTTTCTTTTGGGAGAAATGGCTGTGGTGGTGCTCTCCTGCTTTCCTGGCCACAATCTCCTGCTTACATGGTCAGAGCTAAGGCAAATCAAGGTCAACTGAGGTTTTCAGAATGACTGCGACCTGCCTGCTCCCTTAACTGTGGCACCAAGACAGTCTGCAATTGCTCCTGCTGTGGGAGGCGGGTGCCACATCTCAGCAGCAGCCGGTCACCCCTACCCCTCCTGTCGTTCCTCCGCCACCAGCATCTTGCTCTTCTGGTTCCTCATCCTGAACAGCACTCAGCCCATATCATCACCTTCCATTTTCTGGGTGGGAGCAGCCAGTGCTGCCCCCTCATCCTTGGTGTAGCAAAATTCAGTTTTTCCTAAACTGCTGAGGATCCCTGAACCAGCATTGTCACATGTGTAAAATAAAGCACACACATACTTTATTGCAGAATTATGGGCTTTTTTAGAGCCTCCAACTATAGTTTAATGGCTAACTACCTTCTCAAGTCTCCCAGGACTGCTTTTTTAATTTATTAAGTTTACAAATGGGAGAAAAGGAGAACTCATGGAATTAGCCATGTGCCTGTGACCATTTTCAAAAATAAGATTAACCAACCAAATTACCATGTTCCTTTGGCTCACAGAAATGGTAAGAGACTTGTGAGACTCTGGGAAGTTTCTGTGCTTGTGTGGCACAGAGACACTGAGATGACAGGAAGAGTGTATTAATCATTTTTGCTGTCACAACACATTGAAATGAAGCAAGGAGGCAAGGGGCAAAAGGCAGCCCATGCAGTAGTCCCTGCCAGGGAAAACACTTGATTTCACAGAAAGTCCCCCAGCTACAACTGCCTTCCCCATCTTCAGACGCTGACTAATATTCCTGTAGCAGTTTCAGACATTATCATTCTGTCTGCGCTCCATAACTTCCCCTAAGAGGATAAAGCCTTCCTAAGGAAATAGGTTTCAAGACAGCAAACCATGAGCTGGAGCAGGGAGGTGCGTTGCCTTCTGCTGACTGTGTTGTGTTACAGCTGCCCCGTGCTGGGTCGGAGGTGGGGATGCTGGGCCCCACATGATTCCCCATAGCTCTTTTGCTGTAATCTGACTGCCAAAGAGATTTCAGCTCAGCTTCCACCACTGATCACAGCTGTGGCCGTATTTCACAGGAGGGGAAGCTGTTTTACTGCATTTGCAAATAAAAAGATAAACATGAAGTTTATGGATGAACTTACTGGGTGCTCGTACATTCTGTGATACTGTGTACAAACCTAATTTCATAAGGAATAATTCTGCAAAGTGTGAATAGGGGTATCTGACTGTTTTTGAAACTCCTCATTCAGTATTCGTTTTGGTAAAAAGGACTACACTCAGGAACGGTCATCTTCTCATGAGAATGGGACTTGTTTTGAGACTACCTGAATGCATTGGACAATGGTATCCTCACACGCTGTTTTGAACATCATCTCAGTCACCAGAGATGGAAAGTACTGAAGAGGAGTGTGTTAGAATGTGCATGCATATAAGTACCTCCTACCAGAAAATATGCACCTACCAATATGTTATAAATATATTACAAAATTTTGCAATAGTTATTTGTGAAGACCAAATTATTTTGTCCTAAATTTATTGAAGAAAAACCCTTCCTTTTTTATTTGACGTTCAAATGGCAGATACCAGTTTGGAAGAGCTTGTGGTACCTAATTGTACAAGGGTGCATAGGCTGACTCTATGTTTTTGCTTTGTCTGTGACACTCAAAGAGCTCCTTTTTAATTCTGAAGAGGAATTTTATATATTAAAATTATTGAATGCTGAATTTTATCTTAGCTGTTGCTACAAAACTGAAAGCCAAACAGAAGGTGATATATCAGTCTCAAAAATGTCTTTTTTTAATGCCACTAAGTCAGGATTTTGGCTAATCTCTATTGTCATTCTTCTGAAGAGAGGGAAAATAAATATTACAATCATAAAATGTGCAGTATATCATGGAATTGATAGTTTTACTATTTTGCTTCTGTTGTCTTTGTAGAGAAATGACATTAAAGTTGCTTTCTTTTTAATGACAGATCTGAGCTGTCTTGCTTACATTACGTTATTAAAATAATAAATCACTGGCAGCTTTATGTACACATACAATAGTGTCTACAACTATTTGTCTATGAATGTTTGAATCCATCTAAGTTAAGTGAACTGTAAAAATTGGATGCAATCCTTTAATATATGCAAGTAATAAACTGCTACTGTCTTGTTGTGGGTAATAAAGCACAAACTTGCATGAAGTACAACCTCAGCAAATAAATGAGGGTATCTTGTGTACTCAAAATAATGGGTTCTCTTCTAGGGTGTTCGTTAGATGGCAGTTAGTATGAAGGAAGTAATTAAAAAGAAGGAACTAAACAGAGGCTCAGAGTGGAAGAATGGGGAATGCTGTAAAGAATGAACCAGAAGAGGGGAGAAATGTGTTACTGTAATAAAAACAACTATAGCACGTTATATTAGACACAAAATAGAGACTAAATGAGCAGTCCCGTATGGTTTGGGGTGGTTGGGGTTTTTTGGAGTTGGTTTTTTTTTTTAGGGGGATGGGGGGTGGGTAGTGAAGTTCTACAATAATTTAATCTTTTTAAGACATTAAAATTAGTAGAGATCACAAAAACATCAGTTGACACATATATGAGTAAAACTCACGTAAGATTTAGGCTAGGTGTGGCATATCTGTACACATTTCTTATCTTTAGATATACTTCTACACCAATATCCATCTAACTCCCTGTTTTGTCTAGCAATATTCAACTTTGGTGACCCAGTCCCAGCTGCAAGTAAGGAGTAGTTAAGGAACTGTGAATTGCAGTGATCAAAATATCTTTTTCAGTTTTGACTTATGCCATTTGGAAAACAGTGACTGAGAATATTTGGTAGTTAAAGCAATAAGAAATGGGACCAGCAGCTGCAGAGTAACATTTTGGTTCACATGGCAAAGGTTTGAGTTGAAGTTAGAGATGTGGTATCACCATGCTATCTGTAGCACTGCTGACACTGTTGCTGGAAAATAGTAATCAAATCTTGTGTTTGCAAGCTGAACGCAATGTTGGAAAATCCGAAAGATAATACTTACAAGAATAATTCCAGGCCTAAGAAAATTAAATATATTTATGTAATTCTCAAGAAGGTTAGGAAGTTGTTTAGAGGTGTTGTCTGTAGGATACTCGTCCAATTGAGATCTCCACAGTGTAACTCTCTACATCTGAACTATAATTCTGTGACATTCAGTGAATAAAAATATTTCATTGTGTTATTGATCTCAACTTGAAATAGTCATTAAAATACACCATACAATTTTTTCTGAAAGTGGTGTTTTACTTTCAATTCATTCTAAAGGAAGTCTAGAGAGCGGTAATTCAGGTGTAAAAATTGGTAATGTAGGCGTCCAAGGGAACCAAGGTGTGACAAATCCTGCTCTTTGAACATTCAGGGGAAGTAGATGTCTGATAACAAAGTGCTGATAATCTACCAGAGAAAAACAAACCAAACGAAACCAAAAACATAAGAAGAAACATAAGAAGATGTAAACTAACTATCGATGCTCACAGATGTGTAGTGGGATATAGAACTATTTCTCATCTTAGGTCTCAGCAGCAAGTTATCTTCTTTCTTCTTTTCTCTTCTTTTATAGAATGACTACAAGAAATTGTCTATGCAATGCAAGGACTTTGTAGTGGGACTCCTTGATTTGTGCAGAAATACAGAAGAAGTGGAAGCTATTTTGAATGGTGATGTAGAGATGAGCCATAATAACGGAGAACGTGGCCGCCCCAGCCTTAGCCGCTTAAAACTCGCCATTAAGTATGAAGTTAAAAAAGTAAGCAATTATGTTGATCAAACAGATGTGTCATGGTAGTGGTATTTAATTGTGCTATTATTAAATGTTTCTGATTTTGTAGCCTCTGACGCTTAAATGAATAGTTGGGCCTTTTTGCACAGTGTATTTTACAAACAAAAGAATCTTTGCCCCACGTGGCTTCCAACATACACCAGGGTGGATGCTGGTCACAGTGAGTATGAGAGCAAACAGATCTAAAAATTATGTTGCTATGTGCAAAATTTGTAAGTATTTAGTTTGGTTTAGTTTTAATCTATTACAAACAAACAAACAAACCTGAAAAAACTTGAGTGAAATTGCATGTCTCACAAAAAATATGTATTTGTCTGTACAGAGGATCAGAGACACAGTCTCGGAGTAATAGGACTGTGGTTCTCACTTCTGAAGAAGAGCTGATGCCAGGCAGTGTCACATACAAAAGTTGTCATCCCTTCTTCTTACGTGAAATGTTTGCCACTGTCCTGCATGACATCCTTGTCTCACAACTGGAAAGTCATAGATTTGATAGATGGACCACTTGGTGGGATAGATGGACCACAGGAACTGGCTGGATGGCTGCACTCAAAGGGTTGTAGTCAGCGGCTCAATGTCCAAGTGGCAGCTGGTAATGAGTAGTGTTCCTCAGAGGTCAGTACTGGGATCAGTGCTGTTTAACATCTTTGTTGTGGAAATGGACAGTGGGATAGTGTGCACCCTCAGCGGGTTTGCTGATGACACTAAGCTTGGTGGTGTGGTGGTCATTCTGGAGGAAAAGGATGCCATCCAGTCGGACCTGGACAGGCTTGAGAGGTGGGCTAATGCAAATCTCATGAAGTTCAGCCAAGTGCAGGGTCCTGCACCTGGGACACAGCAATCCCAAGCACAAATACAGTTTGGGCGGAGAATGGCTGGAGAACAGACCTGGGAAGAAGGACTTGGCGGTTATGGTAGACNTTAAGGCCAGGCTGGATGGGTCTTTGAGCAATGTGGTCTAATAGGAGGTGTCCCTGCCCATGGCAGGGGAGTTGGAACTGGATGGTCCCTTCCAACTCTAACCATTCTATGATTCTATGATTCTTTGGCTTACTGTCATTTCTACTGTCAGTTTAGTGCTCAGTGAAACCATCTGAGTTAGTAGCTACACCAGACCTCTGAATTACCCAGAAAACTTCTCTTGGGTAATATAGGTTGTGAAGTTTTAGGTGGCATGAGTGAAGAAATTATTTGTGTGATGAATTTTTTACAGTCGAAGATCAGGAAGATGCAGCTCAAGAGTACACTTCAAAAGCAGATTACCCTGAAGTAGAGCTATGTCCTGAATGAGCACCAAGACCTTAAACTTCTCCTACATAATGAAATGGAGCAGATCAACACTATGAAAATGAATGATATCTTATTTTAACAAAATAAAAATAGATAAGGAATGGGGACTCTTAAAAATCCAATATGGGTATACAGAGCTAATTGATAAAGGAAGAGTTGCAGATTTTGCACAAAAATTGAATTCATATCTCTGGGGGCACCTAAAACATTTACATGTCTTGTGGTTTCAACCCAGCCAGCAACCAGGACCTGTTTGTTCCTTCTCCCTGCATGGCAGGATGGGGAAGAGAAACAGAAGAGAAAAAGTGAGAAAACTCATGGGCTGAGATAAAGACAGTTTAATAAGTAAAGCAAAAGCTGCATATGAAAGCAAAGCAAAGCAAACCAAAGAATTCATCACTACTTTCCATCATCTCCAGGAAAGCAGGGCTCCCTGATGCATAATGGTTACTTAGGAAGACAAATGTTATACCTCCAAGTATCCCTCCCTTCCTCCTTGCTGCCCCAGCTTTATATATCGAGCAGGATGTCATATAGTATGGAATATACCTTTGGTCAGTTGAGGTCAGGCTGTCTTCTTCCAGCTTTGTGTGCACTCTGCCTACATGCAGGTGGGGCAGTGTGAGGAGCAGAAGAGGTCTTGATTGCTGAGCAAGAACCAAACCCATCAGTGCTCTATCAACATTACTCACATTTTAAACCCCAATCATACCACTATAGCAGCTGCTAGTAAGAACCTCAACTCCATCCCTGCTGAAAAGATGACAATATGTCAGGAGTATTCATTGGCCCACGAAGGGAAGAAAAAAAGAAAAACATTTTGACTGAAGAGCATCTGTCAGCATATGAACACAAGCCTGCCAAACACCTGGCAAGCTACAGTTACTAAAGAGAGCTGAAACAACTTGCAGAGAGGATACCACACTGACCTAGTCCTTCTTCATAGCCTTTGAGTCTTAATCCTTCCTCGAATGTGAACTTTCTTTCAACCCTTTCTTTCACCTGAATAAAGACATTTCTTGCACCTTCCTTTAAATATAAGAATTATTCTTGAAAAAAAAAATAGTAGATTCAGTTAATTTTTTAATTGTGTTTCTGGGTCTAGACTTAAAAATCTATAGTGCACAAGAATTCACTGTTTATTAATATCTACGTTTGTAAGAAACTTTCCAGAAGTTTTGACAGGAGAGGGGTATAGACTCTTGTATAGGCTAAACTCAGTTTTGCAGGGTTTGCCCAAACAAACAAAGTTATAAATATTCCTTAGCTGATTCTTGTAAAAGTGACAGCTGTATTCCTCTGCCAGCTAAAAAAGATGGTATTTTCCATGGTAGAATGTGAAAATATGGCATATTCCTTCTTTCATAACTAAAGACTATATAGCATCCTTTGTGGAAGAGAACGACCTAAAGTTTTGGAATTTCTGAAGTTGGAAATGAAAATTATAAATGTCAGAAACAAGTAGAATTTGCTCAGATGAAGTTTATGTTTAATTACCCTTAGATGGAAACTAATACTTTGTGATGGAACAGAGTGTCAATAAAATAGTTTTTTAAATTAAAGGATTTATTGTTGCTGATAACATGCCTTCATACGGAAAGATTATGCTCATCAAAAAACTTTTGCTTATACCCTTCTTAATGCTCCTTTGAATATAAGCTGAGTTGTTGCTATTCCAACATCCATAATGTGCTTCCTATAAATGCTACTTTAATAAATGATATTCTGATAGCAATATTACTGTTGCTCTCCTTTTCTTTGTTACAGTTTGTAGCCCATCCAAACTGCCAGCAACAACTTCTCTCAATCTGGTATGAGAATTTGTCAGGTTTACGGCAGCAGACCATGGCAGTGAAATTTCTGGTTGTTCTTGCTGTTGCAGTAGGACTGCCATTCCTTTCAATGGCTTACTGGATTGCTCCTTGCAGTAAGGTTAGTCTGCGAAATCTTCTAATGGCCTTTTATTAATTCATCTGTCATCTGTATGTCAATTCCTGTCTGGCAGAGATGAAATGTGAGTATAAATTGCTGACATGCTGAAATAATACTTCAGAAACTTGTTATTTTTAAGCTGAGTTAGAATGGTGTGACTGCAAGATTGCATGTTCTGACAATTGTAACTAAGTCAGTAAATGTATTGTGTTAAAGGCAGTGTAGATTGAATTAAATTTCAACGGTTGAGCAAGAGTTGCCTTGTAGAAATTGTACTTTAGAAATGAGTCAAACTGTTCTTCATTTAGTTTTGACTTAGCAGGCGGAAGCAGAGGATCTTATTTTCACATTGATTCTGAGCTAGCCTAAGTTCGAGCTGGTGGTCTGATTCCAGTTACTTCAAAGGCAAGTTTATTTTTGATGATTAAAAATTAATAGATAGAAGTAACTGAAACACAAATGCCAGAAATTAAAACAACCATTATCAGTTTTCTAGAAGTCAAAGTGAACTGTTGTGGCTTGTAAAGACAGTGCTAATGCTCATTATATTCACAAAGTTTTTAAAGCCGTCACGCAGCCTCCCCTTCATCCATTTATAACACCGTGTCTGGATTCAGATGCTACTACCACTGTATCTAGTTTGGATGATATATAGCATGAAAAACCTTTCAGTGAAGATGGATTACAATTTCTAACCTCTCTGAACTTTGTCTTGAATCTCTGTTCAACACTATCCATTTTAAATGAACACTAAATCAACACATTTTTCTTAAGATTATGTTAGAGGTAACAAATGGGCTCCTATAAAGACTGTTCAACAGGTTAGAGTATAACATCCATGACTTCAGCAGGTCAAATCCTGTGCACATACAATGATTCCAGGGGAAGAGAAGTGTTGGAAGAGAGGACTGAGGTCTTTGTGCTTGTGGGGCTTTTTTATTGTTCTCTGGGAGGAGAAAGGTGGGTCTTTTTTTTGTTGTTATTTTTCATTTCTTTCATTCTGGACAATAAAAATCCACTATATCATTTTCACTTTTCTGTATAGTGACTAGGATTTTTATGAATACTGCTGTCTTAAAACATGCCTTGAGATTCAACATGCTTCAGTATCAATAAAACAACTGTAGCAGTGACATATTTATTTGTCATTTTTCCTTTTTCTATGATTTATTTGATCTTAAAGTAATTTTGAACCATTCTACCTTCTGAAAAAGCTATTTCAGAGTAGCTTTTAAAGGCAAAGTTCAAGGCACAACATACTTTAAGGTTTCACTTCCTCTGTCACTATTTCACTATTTAATAATCTCAATTTGAGATTTACATATGGAATGCTTTTTGTTTCATTATATTCTGCAAATGTAACATCAAATCCACCATTCTAACCAGTTGCCATTTCTTACCTTGTCCTTCACTCATACATCAAAATTTTATTCTTCTGTTTTTTGAAGACAAAAATGTTCACTGTTTAAGTGAACTGTTTAAGTGACTGTTTAAGGCTCCAACACAGAAAATTATCTGGATTAATGGAGTCCATTCTGTCTATGAACTGATGGAATTCTATAAATCTCTTCTGGTACAGAGATAAAGTACCTATTCTTTTTCCAGGTTGGGCACAGTACAGAAGAGAAAGAAAATGCATATAGTATTTACAGTGAAAGTAACAGCTTGTGATGGAGTTATTCTGACACATTTCTTTATATTCTCATGCCATGGCTCTGAGAAAGGCAAAAAAGTCTTTATAATATTTACAACATACCAATCCATTACCTGTGTAGCTGACCAGTTTCCTCTTTAGGAAAATGTTAATTTGAGCTTGGACAACAGATACTGAATTGAGAGTTTCAGATCAGAAGAAACTCCATAGAAATATGTAGACAAAGTCCTCTTGATTTGGCTTTAAATTGGAAGAGGGGAGATTTAGATTAGATACTAGAAAGAAATTCTTTTCTGTGTGGGTGGTAAGACACTGGAACAGGTTGCCCAGAGAAGTTGTAGATGCCACATCTCTGCAGGTGTTCAAGGCCAGGCTGGATGGGGCAACCTGCTCTAGTGGGAGGTGTCCATGCCCATGGCAGAGGGTTGGAACTCAATGGTCTTTAAGGTCTCTTCCAACTAACCATTCTATGATTCTGTTTTTTACATATACATAGTAAAATCTCCCTGGAAGCAGGACTGACTATGGTTGAAGTGATTTCACAAATGCTGAAGGTTATTATGACATTGCTGTATAATAGCGATCCAATAAAATAATAAAATCCTGAAATGACACTTTAAAAAATCCAAATCTCTTTGTGGAGAAGATATAGGCCAATTTATGTTGAGCTTCTCGTCAACCAACACTCTCAAGTCCTGCTCCTCAGGGCTGCTCTCAATCTATTCTCCTTCCAGTTTGTATTTTTGCTTGGGATTGCCCTGACTTTTCTGCAGATTTTTTCTGTCTCTTTTAATACTTTAGTACTCAAAATACTTTTCTGTCTCTTTTGATTGGGTGGCGGGGGAGGGTGCCAAGAGTTCAGTCTTTTAAATTTTATATTTTTTGATCAAGGGATATATTAACATTATGTCTTTCAGTATTATTTCTTATTTTCTGGTTGTGCCTCTTTCTGATATTTGTCTCCTAACCAATCTTCATTTGTGAACACAGAATAATGCATTTAAAAGGACACTGTCAAGGTGTTTTTATTATTTTCCAGCTCTGCTTTCGTGTGTGTTGTTTATGACTGTTCTTTCTCAGCTTCAAATAAAATCTTTCCCCATGACAGCTACCCGTTCTCTGTAGTTCATTCAAAATAATTGGTTGTTGATCTCTTGAGGCTGGCAGAATATTTTATTTAAGAAAAAATAAATTAATTTTATTGAATGAGAGGCATTAATGAGTAGCATATGTTTGTAAAATAATATAAAGGAGAAAGAAGATGAGATTTTGTGCCTGCTAACCCTGACAGTGTTCCTTTAACATGTTCTTTTCATATTTGTCTTGTTTTCTTAATTTCTCTGTATTTGAGACCTTACCATCGCATCCTTAGCTGCATCCTCTTATTCTATGTTTCTGTAAAAGCTGACTTAGAGGACAGCAAAATTCTGACACTGATATTGAAATAAGTTTGGCAAAAATGCAGCTACAAATAACTTCTCTTTCTACTTTCCCCTCCCTTTTCCCAACCAAAGACTGTTCTATGTTTCAGCTGAGATCAGAGACACTTGACCTCGGTTCTTTCCAAGGAATTTTTGTCAGATACAGATACTGTCTTCAACTGAAATAAAAAAGTTACTTTTCTGCAGCTGCCAACTAAGTGAACAGGCTAAGATTTTTACTATTAATACAGGCACTCTCAAAAATAAAGTAAATAATTGCTAAAAGTGTGTGAATATGTATGGAACTTTTAGATTTTTCAAGTGTTGTTTATAAAGTTGTTCTTATTCATGACAAAATTGAAGACCTTTCCACAAATGGAGTCAGGATGAAACTAAGACAGTACAGAACTATAAACACAGCCTTTTGAGGCCTCCTGAACCTTTTTTTTTTAAAAAAAAAGATAATAAGTTGTGATAACTACACTGCCACTATGCAAAATTCAGTAGCGCCTCAGTCAGGAAACAGAATTATTTAGTCATAATTCACTCCTGGTGATAAATGAATGCTTTTAGTAAGTGTCAAAGTCTCATTTTCTTTGTCGCCGCATAAGGATGACTGGCAGTATGAAATTCAACAACTACATTTTTTTTTTCTCTTGACTATCTATAATAAACATAGATGCCCCAAAATAATCACAGAATCACAGAATATCAGGGATTGGAAGGGACCTTGAAAGATCAACTAGTCCAATCCCCCTGCTGGAGCAGGAAGACCTAGATCAGGTCACACAGGAACATGTCCACGTGGGTTTTGAGTATCTCCAGAGAAGGAGACTCCACAATCTCCCTGGGCAACCTCTTCCAGTGTTCTGCTACCTTCTCTGTAACGAAGTTTTTTCTCATATTTAAGTGGAACCTCCTATGTTCCAGCTTGCATCCATTGCCCCTTGTCCTATCATTGGACGTCACTACAGAATTATTTACAGATTTCAAAATACCGAGTTAAGAATACATATATGGTGAAACTGATAGATAATCGCTCTCAAAATAGCAAATAACTAGATACTTTGAAAGTCTGTTGAAACTGTCAGCGTGGTATAGTATACATATATAGCGTATGTATAGTATACAACTTTTTCCAAATATATGTTCCTGTGCGTTACTGAAATATTTATTTCTCTGCGTTATTCTTCTTCGTATACATTTTTATTTTGGAAGAAAGCAATGCAATGTCTGTGTATTTCATATTCTCTGTTGTAGCTGGGGAGGATAATGCGTGGACCATTTATGAAGTTTGTAGCCCATGCAGCCTCTTTCACCATTTTTCTTGGCCTGCTTGTCATGAATGCAGCTGACAGATTTGATGGCACCAAACTTCGACCTAATGAAACAACAGGCAATGTAAAACAGCTATTTCGGATGAAAACATCCTGTTTCTCATGGATGGAGATGCTCATTATTTCTTGGGTAATAGGTAAAGATTAATTTTCACTGGAATTTGTCTTGCTATGATTTCAATGAAGCTGGACCCAATTTAATCCTTTGCTGTTAATGCTGTATGTAAAAATTGCAACAAAGGGAGTTTATTCAACTGGCTGCATTCCCATACTGGCCTCAAGTTTCTTATTGGATGTCAGCAGGATTACCATGTACCTAGTTAATCACAAACCTTCAGGTGAAATATGCATCTTCTGAATATGAATTAATTCAATTTTATGAATATCAAAGGAAAGTGTGTACCATTTTTCTGGGCTATTTTAAGTCAAGCTCTCAAGGCTTTCAACGGGAAGGTTTTCCACATAATGGGCCAAGTGGGTTTGTGTCCAGTTGTCTCTTTCAGCTAAAATTCTCTTATTTTGCAAGTATGCCTGCAGAATTAATAGTATATAGCTGGATGTATTATTGACAAAACAGAAGGAAACTATAGACCCCTGAACACTGAGCAGTAGATTTTTCCATCCCAACATAGGGGTGAAGTGAATACTGTGGATAGTTCCCTGAGTTGACCCGTTTAATTTGGTGCTGCAGTACTATTCAGCATCAGAACCTGAGCACAGTCACTCAAAAATATTTTAGCTATCTGATTCTTATTTACAAGTCTAATACCATTTATTCCTATTGGGATTAGATGCCCATATATTTTGTGGTTCTAGTTGTTAGTCCATAGTATGGGAGAGTTAAATTCAAGCGAAGTAAAGTCTATTTCCATTTAAGAGCTTATGCATTTAAAATATTTTGCTTTTATGAGCCCTCTGGGTTTGAACTGATTCTAGTTTTAAAAGACCTTGACAATCTTTATTTTATTTCATTGGAAATATATATAATTGTGTTTGTAAATATATATAATTGTGTATTATAGGATTAACATGGCATTTAGATTTTGAAATATTCTTTAAATATCAATGTTTTCATCTGATAATAAAGGAGTAAATAATAATTTCCCAATTTAATACTATAGTATGCTAATTTATTTTATTTTTATTTCAGTCATGCATACGATGGTTTATGAAAAGCTGATTCAATGCATACAGATGTAGCTTTGAATTTCATTATTATAATTAACATTATAATTGTCCTTATCTGAAAATGATGAAAACCTCATTCAGACAATTTGATAAGTGCAAAACAATAGTGACATTATTCCTATTCAGTTTTTTATTAACTTTCTTTAGAATCCTAGAAATGTGGTTCATGATTAAATAAATTTTATCTTGAAAAGTATTTGCTCAACAAAAAGGGAGCCACAAACTAATTCCGCAGTTCTATGTTTTATTACTAAGGGAGGATAATTAGGAATCGGGTACCTTTGCCCTATTGAAGGAACTAGGTCTGATTCCTACTTTCATGCTCATTTGTCACATATATTTGTACTTTCAGTAAAAGACACTGTACCTACTGTATTTTATCTGCAAATAAGAAAATGCGAGCTCTGTCATTAGTTCTACCACTGCTATATGATCATGCCTGAGCATTTCTGATCTTTCTGTCTCTTCCTTTGTCTGTAACAGATGGTAACACTCACATCCCATTCATCTCTTTGAAAGCTTTTTAAGTTGTGCAGGAAAAAAAGAATATGAAAGATAGTTTTTATTGCTCACATGAGAAAGAAGTACTGGTATGTGTATGTATTGGCAGGTTCAAGGGGTTTAGTTTGTGGTTTTTGTGTTTGAACTCCAACTGACTGTTTTGAGTTAGACTACAACCAAGAGCATATCCTGTACATAATAAAATGTCAAATAGAACAATTGTGAAGCTAAAAGAGCACACAGTTTTCTCTGTTCTGTCTTACACAGGCATGATATGGTCGGAATGTAAAGAAATTTGGTCTCAAGGTCCAAAGGAATACCTCTTTGAGTTATGGAATATGCTTGATTTTGGTATGTTAGCAATTTTTGCAGCATCATTCATAGCAAGGTTTATGGCATTTTGGCATGCATCCAGAGCCCAGAACTTTGTTGATGCAAATATGAAAGATCTGACAAGTCCAACGCTGGAGCCCAACATAAAATACTATACCTTGGGTGAGTTAATTGCACATGAGTAAGATTACTTCTTGGACCAAGATGAATGTATTTCCACAATGTACTGCTCAAGAAATTCACACTCCTTCTTCTCATCCCTACTGTTTGACCACAGATCCCTTGGCTATGCTCATACATCTCTTTGGGGATATGAAGTACTGAAATGATCTGAGATTAAGATAACCCCACTGTCACCCTGCAATTCCATCCTGCCAACACTTGTGTTGGTGCAACTGCAAACACAATGTACTCTAGTACTGGGGCAGAAATAAGCACTGGGATGCAGGAACTGCTTCGCTAACATAAGCAGTATATCTTTTATATATTCTTTGCTTAGAGACTCTGTTATATTATTTTGATATTTCTAAATCCACTCTCCTTACCAGTAGGAGATCAAAATGTTAATAAACTTGCTTGGCATATATGAGAAGTGACTAGAAGCTATTTTGCTCAATTGAGAAAAAATTAAGGTCTGTTTACTTGTGTTCACTCTGAACACCACCACATCTCTCTTCCCTTTATTGGATGTTTTTCTCTAGATACTGAATTGCATCAGTTCCTGTCTCTGTTCTATGCCTCAAATACTATTTCTGATAAGGTTTCATTTTTTCTTTATCCAGGCTGTAGAAAAACCAAAGTAATTAATATATATATTCTGAAACCCATTAAATTGCAGTCTTATAAATTTTACTTGAAAGATATAAATGTCACATAAATTTTAAAAGCAGCTAGTTAAGTGTTATTTCGGTTTTCAGTAACACCCACTTGAAGAATTTGCAAACAGGGACTGTTGTTTGTGTTCATGGTTTCTGGGTATGACAAGCCCAAGTCTTGCGACTCATTTGTGCTATATAAGATTGTATCAAGGCGGTTGACACTGGCATCAGTCAGGAGTTGTGACTTGTTACGCCCTTAAGCAGCGTTGAGCCATTTTTTAGTGCACGCATGTACACTGACGTCTGTTTGGAGAATGTCTGTGTATGGTAGTGCTAACAGGGAGAATATTAATCATGAATATTTAATGCCACAGGTTTTATCAGAGGCTAGTAAACATACCTTGGTGGACACCAGGCTAAACACAAGCCATCAGGGAAGATAAATAGTATCCTGGGCTGCATTAGGCAAACAGGTCAAGCGAGGTGATCCTTCCCTCCTTTCTTCTACTCAGCACTGGTGAGCCCACATCTAGAAGGCTGTCTCCAGTTCTGGACTCCCCAGTACAAGACAGGTGTGGGCAGCCCGCCTTTATAATCAATGGACATCTAAATGATAGTCAGTGGAGCTGTAAAATGGATTTAGGGCTACCTGACTCAAATGTAAATTACTAGTGACATTTGAATTGCCAAGGTGCTACCCCCAAAAAACCTCCCACAGATCTGTACAAATCTCTTGGATACCCTGGGCTTCTCAAATGCCAATGGATGTCTTTGTTCAGGGGTTTTGAATCAAGCCCTAGGCACTCACTTGGCTGCACTGACTAAGCCTCCCATTTGGATAGTTGTCTGCAGATGTCTTAATCTCATACTGAGTCACACTTACGATGTCTTCTAATTTAAAATTACACTTCTGATGAAGATGTAAAAAGAAGAGAGTGAAGCATAAGGAAAAAAGTAAAATGCTTCCACAGTCTTTGTGTGGTAGATGAAATAATGTCCCACTTCTGTTTCACTCTTAACCAAGTATCTTCCTTCCTTTCACTTTTATTTCTAGCAGCATCTTCACATAAGACAATTGCTGAGCACTGTGAAGAAATGTTTGAGAAGTCATACTTGGAAGTATTCACAGCTGTTAGTTAGAAAGTCTGTGTGCCTTTAAGTTCAAAAGGGTAAAACTTAGCTGCTTCTTATACTTAGGGAATGAAGTCTTAGAATTTTTCTGAGTAAAAATTGCTGAAAATTCACTATGCAATGAACAATAAAGAAAAAAAACCCAACCCCCATGAGGTTATGTCTTAACTGTTCCAAATTTTCATAGCACCATTTCATTTAATTTCATTTCATTCCAGTTTACACTGTCTGGTTCATTGTTGCTTACCAAAGAGAGTATTTCAATGAACAGTCTAAGGTGGACTTTGAAATACTGACCAAAATTCTCATTTTCTTTTTCTAGCCAGAATAAACTGGGATCCTTCTGATCCTCAGATCATATCTGAAGGCCTGTATGCAATTGCGGTAGTATTAAGTTTCTCCAGGATAGCCTACATTTTACCAGCTAATGAAAGCTTTGGACCACTTCAGATATCACTTGGCAGAACTGTGAAAGACATCTTCAAGTTCATGGTGATATTTATCATGGTGTTTGTGGCTTTCATGATAGGCATGTTTAATCTCTATTCCTACTACCTGGGGGCAAAACAAAATGAAGCATTCACAACGTAAGTAAAACTGATTAAACTGTGATGGTTGTGGGCTATTTTTATGGAAAGTCGATTGTTTGCATTGTATATATTAAGTTTACTAGTTGTTTTATAAGGTTTATATCTCTTAAAAATTTCTTTTCTTGTATTATGTAGTAATCTTTCTTGTTCTGGTGCTTAAAGGATATATTTGAAACCAGAGGATAAGCTCTTGGTCCCAACAATACTATGAGAAAGTAAAGGAAAGACAGGCTGGGAAGGTGACTTGTAGTTGCCCTTTACATGACCTAGCAAGATCTTATTGGACAGGATTAGAGGGGACACCAACATGGATGTTGTTGTAGTGGGTGTCTGCTATGGAATGCCTGATCAGGAAGGTGAAGTAGACGAAAAGGGGAGATTTAGATTAGATACTAGAAAGAAATACTTTCCTGTGAGGGTGGTGAGGCACTGGAACAGGCTGCCCAGGCAAGTTGTGGATGCCCCATCCCTGGAAGTGTTTAAGGCCAGGCTGGATGGGGCTTTGAGTAACCTGCTTTAGTGGGAGGCGTCCCTGCCCATGGCAGGTGGGTTGGAACTTGATGACCTTTAAGGTCCCTTCCAACTCTAACCATTCTACGATTCTATGATTCTTCAGACAACTGGAACGAGCCTCACAGGCCGTGGTCCTGATGGGGATTTTTAACCACCCTGATATTGGCTGGAGGGACAACACAGCAGGCTAGACAAACAAGCTAGGAGGTTTCTGGAACAACAAAGGATAGGACACCTATATGGATTAACAAGAGTGACTGATAGGCCACCTGGTTGTAGTGCTACTCAGAAGGACCTCAAAAGGCTGGAGAAATGGGTCAACAGGAACCTCATTGAGTTCAACACAGGGAAACACCACATCCTGCCCCTGGGGAGGAAAAACCCCAAGCACCAGGACAGGCTGGGGCTGACTGGCTGGAAAGCACCTTGGCAGAAAAGGACCTGGGGGTCCTGATGGGCACAGGGTTGACCATGAGCCAGCAATATGTCCTTGTGGCAAAGCAGACCAAAAGGCTCCTGGGTTAATTTAAGTGGGAGAGGCTTATTAAAAAACTAAAGTACCTGAGAGCCCCTACACAGCACTCTACATATGTCTGATGACCCAGCTGTGCAATCAGTAATAACACTCCATACACAGTGCTTGTTCCCAGGTTTTTCTCAGGGATTTTGGGACGTTGGCTGAGTCAGGCCCTGGGCCTGCAGGGCAGCATCCTGCCTGTGAGGAGAGTGTGCACCAGCCCTTCAGAGCGCAGCATAATGTCTCCCTGCAGAGCGTACGAGCCAGGCTGTTTTCTCCATCAAATGCCACTGTGACCTGTAATCAAAGCAGGCTAATCACTCCAGTGTGCTACACGTTATAAAATATTTGTAATTTAATTCAGACAACTTCGTATATTCTTGCTACTCAAAATAAAATCTAATCCCTCTTTTAAGATCTGGTTTTCCACAGTTTCCAGTGACAATAATTTATTGAATCTTAAGAGGAGAAAATATATTACCCCTCCCCCCCTTCTTTAAAACTCTTTATTTCATTGGCTGTTTTTTGTTTCTTCTCGCACTGTAAGAGCAGAAATTCGGAATTTACTCTGTCTGTTAGGGGTTATTTGGTATAAGCTTGTAATGCCTCTCATTTCTAGCAGTGATTTTAAGATAAATCACTTGAGTGGAAAGTAATTCTTTTGCATGCTGTGCAGCCCTTACCCTCTTAATTTCTGGTTGTCATGACATTCAAACTATAGCTGTTATGAAATGTAATCAGCCAGGAAGCAGGCTTGGCCAAGACGGAAAAATACTTTACTACTTTTTTGGTGTTATTCATTCACACAATAGATAAAGTACCTAAAACTACAAATCAGAAATAGGACACTGATAAAATAATATAAGTGGAAAAGTAAATTCACAACTGAAAATCAAAAATTCCTTTTAACTTTTTTTAACAATAATGCAGTAAAATCCAAAATGTGCTTTGCAATGCTACAGCATTTTTGAACGTGGGGAACTGAGATCTCTTTATTGAAGCAAGAGAAAACATGTCTTCAAACAGGAGAAAAGATACCTTAGAGGTTTTGACGTATGCTTGTGTACATATATATATAAATTGATTTTGAGGAAATACATATATTTAAAAGAACTAACCTGAAAAAAATGTCAGTATCCCCACACATTAGGGGTTAAGCTTATTGCCTTTCCTATATTTGGACTCTCAAATCTCCATGGATTTATGGAGTAGTGAAAATGCAACTGGAGGATAATTGTCTGTGAGTCCTGTTTTTGGAAAAATGCTGATTTGCAGTCAGACATACTGTGCTCATTACAGTTTCAGAATCTTAGTCATATTAAGGGTTAAGTAATTCATACAAAGTGAACTAAGGGTGCAATTAAAATAAATTATTTACAGGTTAATTATTTTTGGTATTTACATTCACATTAGCGTGTAGCATGTAGATTAAAGTAGTTAACAAGTGAGTCATTGTAATATTCTTTGGAGAATCTGTAATTATGTGTAGGAGAGTAATACCTAAACTGAATCAGATGGTTTTATTGTTAGTCCTAAATATTAGGAATCTTATATTATGAAACAGCCTGTACCTATGAAATTAAATAGCCTACTTGTTCTGCGTAAGATCACTATGGCAAAGTTCTACATTATAATAATGAAAAAAATTGTGTGCTCCCTAAAAATGGTAACTGGGAATTTATACAATAAGAATATACAGCTTTTCTTCAGTAACATATGTGTTTGTTCACTTTCTCCATGTAGTGTTGAAGAAAGTTTCAAGACATTGTTTTGGGCTATATTTGGACTCTCAGAAGTCAAATCAGTTGTCATCAATTATAAACATAAATTCATTGAAAACATTGGTTATGTTCTTTATGGAGTCTATAATGTTACCATGGTCATTGTCTTGCTGAACATGCTTATCGCAATGATCAACAGCTCATTCCAGGAAATTGAGGTAAAAATTCCATTTCTGATGAGACATTTACTGTTATAGCTAGTTGTCTAAATCTCTTGGGAAATGTTCTTGTTGACTTTTCAATTATGTTAGGAGTAAGAATTAATTCCACTGTACATTTTTATTATAAAATACCAGGAAATTACCCAGCTGCATGTGCTTGCAATAATAGGAGCTAGTCTGGACTAACAAGCTGCTGTTGAACTGTGTTATGTTCATGAAGAGGATGGGCTACATTGTGTGACTCTGTGAATCTTTCATTTTCCTTGTTTGTAGATATTATTTGAGTAGTGTCCCTCTTGCTGCAAGGATGTTCTCATTCCTATGCCTTGACCTTGCAAGAAATTTTCTCACATGTTCTTTTCTTCTCTTACTTAAACAACTGTTGCTGTAGTCCTCTGCAGTTTTACTTGACAAAGTATTCAGCAGGGCTGCTGAAAATCAGCACGGACTTTTGTATGCCATGGAAAACAAAGGGCTTAATAATTGTCATTGTTTAAAGGGAGGCAGATCTCCAGGATCTTAGCCATGCCAGCCTTGCCCAGGTGTTGCCCTTGCCACAAGGCAACAGACTGAGGTTTGACATCAGCTTCTGGGTTCTAGTTTTGGGGCCATAGCATTGAGCAAGAGCAACACACATTCTCTAGGGAGGTTCAGATTCTTCTGACTCAGGAGGCCACTGAACAAACTATCAGGTTCAGTGCAATAAAAAACAGGATATTATCCAAAAATATGGTGATACAAACAGCTTCTAAAACCAGCAATGGCAATATTGATTCATGTCCTCCTTGAACATGACATCAGTCACAGAATCACAGAATCACAGAATATCAGGGATTGGAAGGGACCTTGAAAGATGATCTAGTCCAACTCCCTGCCAGAGCAGGAACACCTAGAGCAGATCACTCAGGAACGCGTCCAGGTGAGTTTTGAATGTCTCCAGAGAAGGAGACTCCACCACCTCCCTGGGCAGCCCCTTCCAGTGTTCAGTCACCCTCACTGTGAAGAAATTTTTCCTCATATTTAAGTGGAACCTCCTATGTTCCAGTTTGCACCCATTACCCCTTGTCCTATCATTGGATGTTATTGAGAAGAGCCTGGCTCTGTCCTCCTGACGTTTTACATATATATAAACGTTAATAAGGTCACCTCTCAGTCTCCTCTTTTTTCTGCAGAAAACCCTCTTGAACTTTACATGGAAGAATAAAATGTTTGGCTATTGTAAATGTTAAACATAAACCATGTTGATGGTAGCATACCCAGTTTAATCATATATTCCAGCAAGTATATATATATATATATATTCTGGGCAAGTAATAATCAAGTAAGAATTCCCTGATCTTTTTTAACTTCATGTTTAAAGTAATAGAGTAAAATTTTAATTTAAGATTCCAATATTATATTTTCTTCACAAAAAGATATAGTAGACTAATTGCTATAGAAGAGAACAATAAGATAAGGAATCAGAACTGGTTCAGTCACATTGAGAGATTCACATTTTTGTTATGTTAATGTAGGATTTTTCAATTTTATTCACTTAGCATGACGGTGTTCCAAGGAAGCAGCTACTCAGTCAAGCCCTAGCAGATCAATTTGAGTGTTGCCACGAAGCTTTAACTTGGGCATTATATTGTGTGCTTTTAAGTAAGAGTTTTCGTTCTTCTGTGTGTGTTTACAAAGAGCACCAAGCTCAGAGGTCTGTCTTTGTGAACCTGTATTGCAGCTATTAGCACTCGCTCTGGAGTAACCTGTGTTTAAATCAAATCCACTTTGTTCTTCTGTAATTGCATTATTTGAAACGGATTAATAAGAACAGTTCCATTAACTGAAAATTGGTTTTCACAGATCATAAACAAGTTCTTCATCTGTCTGACATTAACTTTAGCAAATCACATTCAAAACACCCGTGGTTTACCTACATCATCATCAATAGTTAAGGTTGTATTAACAGTGTATTAATAGCTGTCTTTCTGTTTTTCAGGATGATGCTGATGTAGAATGGAAATTTGCAAGGGCTAAACTTTGGTTTTCTTACTTCGAAGAAGGGAGAACTCTTCCAGTACCCTTCAACTTAGTGCCAAGCCCAAAATCTTTGCTTTATCTCCTACTCAGAATCAAAAAATGTATTTCTAAACCATTTCTGTGCCAAAAGAAAAGCTTTCAGGAAGATGCAGAGATGAACAAGGTAATTTTGTAGCATGTATACTGACTGCTAATTTTAAAAGATAAAACAAGTTTTAACTTCATTTTTGTCATTGACCTGTTTTATTCAGGTGAATTTCCCAACATAATCCAGACTGAAGTCAGTCACTATGTATATCCTGAAATTATTACTTTGTCTTTTAATAGAAATATTTATCTAAATCTAAAGCAGGTCCACCTAGAGCAGGTTGTATAGGAACTTGTCCAGGTGGGTTTTTAATGTCTTCAGAGATNGGGTTTTGAATGTCTCCAGAGATGGAGACCCCACCACCTCTCTGGGCAGCCCATCCCAGTGTTGTACCACCTTGAAAGTAAAAAGTTCCTCCTCATGTGGAGATGGAACTTCTTATGTACAAGTTTGTGCCCATTTCCTCTTGTCCTGTTACTGAGCACCACTCCCCAAATTTGTCTTTGTCTGCAAGCTTGGCAGGAGCTTGCTCCAACACCTCTGACACCTGGTCATTGATAAAGATGTTTAAAAGGGCAAGTTCCAGGACAAGACACCTGTACTGCCCTCTAAGCACAGCTATCCAGCAAGGATCTTGCCTATTTCATTGTCCACCCATCCAGACAGTAACATCCCAATGCAGGTACAAGAATATTCTGGGATAAATAAATTCTAGATTAAAACCCTTACTGAAGTCACGATAGATTACTTACTCAACCCTTTCCTCATCTGCAAATCCAGACATTTTGCCTCATAAACCCATCTGGATCAGTTAGGTTTTACCATTCCTAAATCCACACTTATATTTCCAGTCACCATCTGCTCTTCAATGTGCCCAAAAATGTGCTCCAAGAGGACTCAATTCATTATTTTGCCATTTACCTGAAGTGAGATCGAGTGGCTTGTTTTTATCCAGATCTTCATTTTGATGATGGGTTTGACATTTGTA
>VZTM01041592.1:0-17431 GCA_013400555.1 Jacana jacana | reverse complement strand
TACTAATTGAGTCAGATGAGCATAAAAAGAAGACAAGTTAAGGAGATACTGTGGGGTTTTTTGATGTCTTTATAAAGCATCCACCAGAATTCACTCTGAAACTTTTGGGAACTACTTTAACAGACATAGTAAAAATAGATACATTGAAAAATAGTATTTTTGACAATGTGAAAGGATTTAATGTGTATTTTAAGATTTGTAAAATAGACTACTGCTGATTGTGTTTTTTAGTGGCCCCCAAACTAGCTGAATAGCTCTGTTGGTTTCTTGACAAATGTTAGAGGCTGTTACATAGACGTAGATATTAACTATTTACTCAGCTAGAAAAACTGGGTTCTGAGGCTTTTACTCCATGGCAGCACTTCTCGTCTGAGTAGGTGGAGTAGATGGGCTCCATGAGAAGGAGAGTTTGCTCTTAATCTCCCTCTGAATGAGCCTACATCTCTTTACTAGAGTGGAAACCTGGGAGGTTTGCCTCCTTAGGTGAAACAGCCCTTTGGAACCCCTTGCAAGGATGACAAACAGCTGCATGATAGATTGCATTTTTGTCAGGATGTGCAGAGCTTTGACAACCATTAATTCCATTACTACTTCTGCTGATTATTTTCCACTGCAATTGCTTGTTGCTGTTTTCTATTTATATTCTGCTCCTTTTGCTGGACTGCAAGGTTATACACAGAACATTCAACATTTCTGCAAGTCTATTCTTTGTGGAGATACTGGGGACAGCATTTGATGTTAATCAGAAATGTGCAGATAGGGCTGGTTCTGGAGTCTACACAGTTGAGAGAAAGATTTCTGTGGAGTTCTGTGTAATTTGGATCAGGTTAATGGTTCTGAAATTTCACCCTGAAAAATACTGTTCATATATTTCATTATCTATGAACATTAACTTTTTTTTTAAGGTAATCCAACCTAAATGATTCTATGATTCTATGATTCTAATCGAGAGTTTTAAAAATAGGACATGATGTTACAATATATATGAAATGTATTAACTCTAATTTCTTATAGATGTTTGCTATTATATTAATGTAATTTATTGTGCCTGCAGCAATCCAAGGACATGCTGGAAAATTAGATGATTCATTTCAAGTGTTTTATCCTAGTGAGCAAAATTTTAATCAGTCAGTTTTCTAATCCCAGTTCTGTTATTGGCACACTCTGTAAGCTTGGCAAGGTCACAGAAAAAACTCCATTGTAGACACAGTGTTGCATTTCAGTTAAATCATTACGGCATATGCTTTAATTTAGCTGCATTATAGAATTTTTAAAGAAATAGAACTGTAGAAAGGTGCTCCAATGATTGTGTTAAAGGTAATCTTATAACATAAATTATAATGAATTTAAGAGAAGAGCTATTTTCTATGTGAATTTTTTACATCACCTTAAAACCCCCACCACTCTAACCTTGCAGAAAAGAAAGGGAAAAAACCTTATAACATGCGGACTACTCTGTTGTCACTCTTACAAGTTTTTCACTACATTGTTCATTGAACATCATGAATTGTACCATGAAGAGAGCAGGAGCTGTGTTAATAGTTTGGTGTACCTCAAAGCCTACTGTTAGCTACTTTTAAGAGTGTGGATGTTAATTCAGAAAGATAAAGTAGTCCAGTACCTTTTGGGTAGTTGAGCATGTCAAATACACGCTAATGACGGTGTACAAGACATTTCAATCGCCTTAATTATCAGGCAGTACATGTAATAAGAATGGTCACATCGGAGTAAAATTTTCAGAAGTATCCAATGTCCTAATTTTAATGGGAACAAAGAGGCCTAGTGTTCATTGAAAGCAAATAGAATTAGACTCTAACACTTAAAACTGTCTTCTGAAAATATGACACAGGCTTTTAAGGAATGTTAAAAAGTTTTAGCCCCAGATGACCATGAAAAAAACAAGCTCTTCAGGATGATAGACTGATGTATCCCAACATTATTTTGAGAACAAAATCATGAAAAAAAGTAGTATGTGCTGAATTTTTTTAAGTAGGGTTTCAACTTCTGTACAAGGGAAATATGATTATTTTTTTTTTTTTAGCTATCAGAAAGAGGAATGTATTTCAGATGAACTATCGCATTAAAAAAAAACCCACCATAAGACCAAAACAGCCCAAACCAATGGATACTATTAGCAAACTATAGAAGACAGTAAGAGCCATAAAGCAAAAGCATTGAATATTATCTCATGATATGTTGCTTTTTGAGTCTCTAATTAAAAAAGTTTAAAACAAGTCACTTTTTGCCTTTGTATGACTGCCATTGCAGTCTGTTGTGTTCAGTTTATCAACCTCTATTTAAAACAAGGTGGCAAATTCTTATTGCTGACTGTCCAACTTTGGCAGTACCACTTTACTCCTGTAGAAATGATGAAACCTGCAAAATAGTCAAGAGCCATTAAAAAACTGTGGAACATATCACAATTTAGATGGCAGCAATACTGACCACTTATCATGCAAGTATTTATTCAAGCAGTAATTTTTGAAGGACAGCTACTGATGACTATTTTTATGCTGGCCTAAGTGTTCTCAGTTTCTCATTTTGCTGTTGTGGCACACACCCATTTAGAGATTAGCATCTTTCTATTATTTTGTGAGATAGTTTAAACAATAAACTAGTAAAGATATAAACTATAGAAAGAGTGATTTCAAAATATCTATCTCCTATGATACATATAAACTTCTTAAATCCTGTGCTGGATTTCAAGAGCTGCAAAATAAAATAAAAAATAGGGCACCTGAACCACAAAAAACACTCAGAGATTGGGAAAACTAATGAGAAGCCAGCAGTATATGAGAAGGAATGCTTTCTAATAGAAATGGCTTCATACTAAGAGATAACACAGAAATTGTGAAAAATGGGGAAGATAAATTCAAAAACATACGGAAGCCACAAATTCATACAATTTATTGGCATTTGGGTGGAATAACTGGATCTATCTATTTTAGTGTTCTCTCCCAGTATTCTTGGTGCTTTAATTTAGAGAAAATGAAATACCAGATTTTGGTGATGTTGAAACCATTGGACTAGTTCTTATTCTGCCTCATCACCTATTTATAATGCTATGAGAGTTTGTTTACAAATTTTAATAGCACAATTCCTTGTACAGACATACATGAAAATACAGAATGGAAGATTAAATCAGTTTAGTGTAGGCTCTCTAGCACATCCCAATAGGTAAGAATATGAATATTCCCTTTGGCTTTCCATACAGTCAAGTAAAGGTAATTAGCATAAATATACTAGCCATTTCATTGGCTTGCACTTGCCAAAGTCACCTGCAGTACTACGCCATCTTTGGCAGTCTATTTATTCCCAAGTGGATTTTGTGGTTTTACATTTTTAAAAATTTTTTAAATTTTATATATATATTTAAAAAAACCACACCACTATTTTTTTAAAAAAACCTATTTCTTCTTTCCTGCTGACATGAACATTCATCCCTACAGCCTTGGAGGACGGCCCTTGCTGGTTGTGGCTGCTGGTGCTTGGCCATGGGCCAGAAACTCCCAACTGTGCTGGTGATCTTCCAAGGAGTCTAGTTGCCTCAGTGAGTTATAACACTTCCTGCAGGCATGTGAAGTCTCACAGGATAATATTGGAGGACTCTGAGAAGGTCAAGAGAGTCAGACCTGATGTGGTCTAATCCTTTTGCAAGTAAGGATAGAAGCGGGTGGGTATTGTACCTGGTTTCTCCAAACAAGTAAGGCTGTTTGCACCACTGCATCAGTGGAGTGGAAGACAGGTAGACAAAGATGTGACTGCAAAGTTAGAAGTATTCCAACATGACAGTAAAGGTATACCATGCTATTTTGTATAAGGGAAGCTTTATGTGGAGGAAATACACATGTACTTGGCAATTCCCCCATTTTCCAATGCTTCTTGTTAAGGCTGTGAAAACCCAATAATATTGATTATGCCCAATTATTTACAGGATTCTGGAAATGTAGGAAATCACAAAAGGGAGGAAAAGCGGCAGAGTTTTTTAGAGATCCCAGACTGTTATGGTTGGCTAAGATATGAATACCCAGTGGGATTACTCTGAGAAAGTGTTCAGCAGAGCAAGTAAAGAACCCTTGGTGCAGGACAGAACAGGAGGCCTAACTGGCTGACTTCAATATATAGCTGCACGCTTATATTATGTCCATTTTAAATTCAGCAAGGGACTTAGGTCTTTGTGGGGAAAATACACCCTATCCCTGATCTTCCACTAGACCAGACAAATTTGTTTCTGCTTCTTGTACTTGTAGATTAAATTTGGGAGACAGGTTATGTAGGCAAAAAGGACATCTTCTGATCTTCAGGAACTAATTTTCCACTGAAGGATAAGAGCAGAAAAAACTAACTCCTGGGCTTGTCACTAATACACTTAATGCACCAGCCCTATCTCAGCCTCTATTAAAAGATGTAATCTGGCCTAATAGTGTTAGGGGTATTATCCATATAAATATTTTTTTAATACTTTCTTTTTGATGGCTAAGGTAAACCATAAGAAATATGATACCTGGCAATGTCTTAATGGGTTTTCTCATGTTGCTGTCTTTCATTTCAACCTTAATCATCTATTTGCCAGTCCTTTTAAATGTAGAGGTCAAAAAATATAGCAGGTATGTAAATTGGAATGAATTCACGGACCATTTTTTTCCTAGTCTATTCTTACCTATGTCTTTTGCCTTTCTGAAAAATCACTGCAATTTAAAATAATTCCTCAAAAGGTGATATATTAAGTTCTAGGGACTGAAACGAATCACTGATCCGTTTTAATAAATAATACGTTGTCTGCATTTGCTACCTAATTTATCCAGTGATTCATCAGTTTAGCTCTCAATATACATAATACTGATAAGATTTAGTAGACCATATATTTGATTCAAAAAATGTATTAAAATTGGTAGGTCCTGACTTCAATTCAACGTAAGATGACTTATGAGGATATATGTGATTTCCAAAAGCAAAGTATCTTTTGAAAAATCCTCCACAGAAAAGGGAAAAAAATAACTTATTTTCAGGAATGAAGCATTCATTTTAGGAAAATTAATATAGAAATTGCCTACATTTATATTAGAATTTCATAGCAAAGCAATATACTGTTCATGTCTTCACATTTCACATACTAAAAGCAATATTTTGATCATGATAGCTTCACTGCATGTATTGCTGGGTTCTGAACTGGAAAGCACTTTGCTCTGTAGAACAGAAAAATCAATTTAGCATAAGGTGATCTCATTAAACTCTATTTATCCAAAATTACAACAATTTAGAAGAAGATTTAGAGTGAAAGTAATTGCTCTTTTATTAATTCAACTAGCTTTTAAAAAGAAATCTACTGATTAGGAAGCTCTGCTTGACTTCTAACCTGAATCTTCCAGGGTTTATTCTAGGAGGTTTTGATTTCAGTGATGTGTTTTGATAATATCCTAAGCAACTATGGCCATAACTTCCTGAAGTCACAGAAGATGGAGTAACAGGTTAACAAGGTCTGTTAGCATTTTTCAGTATTAATTTGCCATAGAAATGCTAATATTTTTAAATGTTCTGCATATATTTGCTATCTTGCCAAAAGGTTGATTTAAAGGTTGAAGCTTAAGGCAACCCCTTTACTGTTTAGGGATGTAGGTTTCTGGTTTTAGATTGAAAAATTAGTACAGTGCTTTGAAGATACAGTAGAAACCCTATGTTTTAATAAAAGCTATTTTGGAAGTGAGCTCCGTTGTACCAAGGTTCTATTGCTGACCCTTATGGATGCTAATTTTCCCCCTCCCCCAGTTTCAAATACATTATTTCAGTGTGAATCTTTCTTTGGTAAGAGTGACAGGTTATAATATACTGAACATTTAACAATTAAAATGTTCATAAAATTCAGCTGAAGAAGTGTTGATTATGTTTTCAACTTGCAACTACAAATGTTAGCTCACTGTGCCTGTAAACACTGAGTTGCATCAGACAATTTTTGTCTCAACTCCAGTGAATCAAATAATACAGCTGCTGAAGCAGGCTCATGCAGTCTCTTTAGTCTTTTATTTGTTAAACTTTTTTATTTGATAAAAAGCCCTCAAACTTCCTTGTAGATTCACACAAAATCCAGCCATTTAAGTTAAGAATGTCAAAGCGGGAAAAATCCTTATGCTGTAATGAAACTAGACATTTCCTTATATTGCGGGGAAGAATGGTGGACAGAGGGTCAAAGGACAAGAGGACGTTGTTGGTTTATGGGTGTAAGCCAAAAATATGCAAGGATCTTCGCCATTGAGCAAGCCCATGTCTCCCAGATCCCATTCCACCTTGGGTTGTGACCTGTTCCTGCATTCTGCCTCTTTGCAGGCCCAGCTCTGTTCAACTGTGCCCTGGTCTGGAGGTACACAACAAGGAAGCAGAACTTGCATATTTAGTCAAATCAGGTGCTCTGATTACTTTGATGTTTCTTATGCAGTTTGCTTTTAATGTTGGCAGAGAAAATTCTTGATGAACTGAATTGCTGTATTACATGAGTATCCACCTAGTGGTGGTTTAATAAATGGGATGTGGAATAAATGGAGAGAAGATTGAAAAGGTCTGGTAAAATGGAGTATAAATTTACAGGTATCTTTTTGTTTATTTGGAGGACTCAAGCTGAAAAATGTGCTGTTGCCTTGCAAATATATAATTTTTTACATGAGATGCCAGTGCTAGAAAAATTTCTTTTTGGTATATAAGGCCAAATCACTGCTTTATCAGTCAGTCCGGAAGACCAGTGACTATGACTAATATGGCTATTGTGTTTTTTAAATGTTTTTGCTGGTTAAGTAATATTTTAGTGATATTTCAGATCAAGGATGAAATTCCAATGATGAGAGTAAATTGGGCAATGGGACCAGTCCTCAGGTATAGGACAGAACCTGCAAAGAGGCTCTGAGGAAAGAAATCCTGTTATATTTTAATTAATTTTTAGGTTTTCAAATTTGAATGACATTTGGCTTTGAGAGGTTCAATGGAAAGATCTTCATAAGTGAAATTGTTTCTGAGTAATTCTAAATTAAAACTTCTCAATGGTTAAAAGTGGAAGAGAGGAACAGAAAAAAAAATATTTTTAATTGTTTCTCTCTCTTCTTTCCTGAACTGGACATAAGTCTTTGTGTTGCTTCAGTATTCCACTTTCACAGAAATTATTTTAAGAGGGTAACCTTTCTGGTGCCTTAATCATCTTTAATCATCTTTTGTTGCAGTTACTGCTTTTTTTTTTTTTTTTCCTAATATAAGGTGTGGATAAAAATAAAGAGTTGAGCTAAATCTGCTATTTTGACTTCATAGAGACATTTCAATTTCCAGAGAATTGATAATAAAATGAAATGTGATGTTCCACATTGTGTAGTAGGACAGAATCTGCAGAGTGTGAGAGAATGGCTGCTGAAGGCACCTGTTGACCAAAAAGAGCTAGACTGGTAGAATCAGCTTTGCATGTTGTTTGACAATTAGATTTTAAGATACCTACATGTCCCTGGCTGTGCTAAACAAGCTGATTGCAGTTAACTATTTCTACAACCCTTAACAAAATGTTTAATAAGTCTCCTACCTGGAGATTTAAAATAGCTGGATGACTGTCATTGTGGGGGATTTCTCTATTAGTAAGATATGCTATCTTAACTTCTGATACAGAGTGGTGAAATTAGTATTGCTTGAAATATTTGTTGAACTGGTCTGCAAAACTCAAGTTCATGCTTTTTAAATCCTTAATGTTTTAGAGTATTTAGATAAACAGAGGCATTGACTTAGAAAAAAAAAGGAGCAAAACTGCAGTAGCTCAATATTGGGATTCTGAAGGGAAGATTATTTTACACCTCTCAATATTGCAAGTCCCAGTGTCATAAGGTTCTGAGTGTGCATGTTGGTTCTGTAAAACTTCAATTTAGGTTCTTTATGTTATGTCTTGAACATCATATTTCTTCATAAAGGACTAGCCTGCTTAACCTTATGGCATGGATATGAACCACCTACGCACTGCCAAATGGAGACTCTTATATTTGATATCATATTCCTCCCTTGCTGGACCTTTCCCCAGTTGTGTGTCTTCTTGGTAACATCATTCTATCTCAGAAGTATCTATGCTGTGGTACATATTCTGTTGTGATATTTTCCTGAAGTTATCTTTTATTTTATTTTCAATAGATACACATATCTTTAGACTGACACCACCCCCCAACCCCCACCCCCCTTCAAAATGTGATGTTTACAGCCCAGTACTTGTTTTGGACAGTTGTTTATGCTAGGGAGGGTTGGGGACTGATGACTGTCAATAACTGTGCCTTAGTACTTGGAAGCTAAATAAAAAGTAGATTCTTTCCATTGTTGAGATAACAGAGAGAGTAGTGAACACAGTTGGAGTGAGTCTAATTTGGGCTAAAAAAATAGTTTGGAGGTAAAAATAGCATAGTAAATGTATAAAGAAACACAGGTTGATTTCTCAGAGACATCCCCAAAAATAGTGCCCTGCTTACTGCATCTGTGCATAGTAAGGTCCTCCTTTGACTAAACATAGCTACTTCATTGTTGTAATTTTCAAAAATCAGATCAGGAACTCCGGGGTCATTTTGATGAAGAAGTCATCTTTTCAATGATTAGAATTAAGAGTTTTCTCACAGAGCATCCTGCTGTTCAACAAGAAGTTATCCTGCAGTGATGTTATCAAACTTTTCTGCTTCCTATGGTGCATTCAGAGGTCAGCTGCGATGAGAATACTGCTTGACAGAATAAAAGGAAAACTGCAACTTTATAAATCATCATGAAAGAGGTAAAAATTGATGTCTTAAGAAAATAGGATTACTTTTTTGTTCAGATAGAAGGATAAGGAAACAGGTTATATTTCTGTACATCTTTGGGAAAGAGAGAAGTAGAGGCGCTGCAGAATTTACAGTGACATGAAGTAGTGTTGGGTTTGGCTGAAATTGCCACAGTGTGAAGGTTGAAGGTGACCTTTCCGCATTCCCCTTCACATTTTGAAAAGTTATTTTCACCTGTACTGTAATTGTAGGATGACTTTTGAGGAAAATAATACATGAAGCTTTAAATTCAGGGACAGAAATGTTGATCAAAGCTTTAGTTCCAAATATGGTAGTCCATATTTGGGATGAAAATGGTCTTGTTGTACATCTAAATAACTTGATAATTCTTTTGCTCAACTCCTTTGCTTCCCTCCTCTTATTGGCTATATAGCCTCTTATTGGCTATTTATCACGGAACCTGCTGTCATGAAAGTATCACATTTTATTTCTTACATAATTATAGATTTGATTTCTTCTCTGTATATTATTTTTTTCCTTGCAGAAATTGTCTACATTACTTTTATTATTTATTGCAATAAACAATAACATATATTTGACAAAAAATCAGCATAATCTCAAATACATTTCTTCAGCTTAGTATTTCATACTGTTCTCTATAACTGTGAATCTTTTAAAGATACCAAAAATAATTATTTGGAAACATCACACAGAATACTTTAGGCTTATAATAAATAATATTTAAACCTTTAAAAATGAATCTGATGCTGACAGCCTAAAAAATTAAAAGTATTTCTAGGTGGTAGTTCTATATTCAGTGTGTGTACAGTGTTTTTTGAAAAGGAAATGCTATATACTTGCTTAATTATAAATGTCCTTGGAATTACTAGATGCAGTCTGAAGAAGTATGAAGGTATATGGATGTTCATTTTAATTTCTGATGCCCCTCTTACCGTTTTTGATTCTTCCTTCACCCCATTCTTCATACTAAATACACTAAATATATTTTCAAGAAAGCCAGAAAATGCCAGATAATCTACCCTTCTACAGCAAATGAGGATTCAGTTAGTATAGAGTCTGTCTGTGTGGCTGCCATTTCTCTCTGGTGCAGCTTATCTTCTCTGTTGCAGTGGGATTTAGGAATCCCTCTATTCTTCATAGTTTCAATGAATTCAGAGCTGGACTGACTTCCTGCATAACACGACCGAGGAATTTTTGCATGATGCCATCATTTTTGAAACATATATTTTAGGTTAACATCCAATCCTGACTTAAAGATTTCAGATGATGGAAAATCTGACATAACTCATTAATTTTTGTCTTGCAACAGGTGCCTACAGTTTAGACAAGTGCACTGCTTTTTAATTAGACATACTGGGTTTTGCTACACCTCTTTGTGTTTGATTAAAAATCAAAATCTTTCCATATAGACATGTACAGATCATGATTTGTTGCACAAACCTTCTTCTGTTATTAAAGAAGATTTTTTCCCCTTACTGTAAATAGGGAAATGAGAAGTTGATAGTTGACACAAGGTTTACTGAATCTTTGTTGGGAGTAACACCGTAAGTGTTCCTGGTTTGCCAGCAAGCAAACAATTCAATTTTTATTGATTTTTTTTAGAGATATTGTCTGTATCTGGTGAGGTGATTCTATAGGAACCATCCCTTCAGCTTTCTCTGGATTTTTCTCCATTTCCAGTGCTATGGTTGTTTAAAAAACAAATGAAACCCCCAAACACCCTCCCCCCCAACTTCTGAACTCCATTTAATGACTCATATACTGTTTCATCCTCTTTTCAGGTCTGAATTTGTCTTAATCCTTCTTAAACTGGCTAATCCAGATTTGTTTGTTCCTTCTTTTGGAAGGAGTGATGAAAGAAAATACATTCCTCATAGAGATTTTGTCCTTAAGGAAAACTTTTCAGGTGTCAAAATATGCTTCAATTGACTTCTGAATATTTTCCATTTTTAAATATGTTTTTTAAACTGCAAATACCAGACTGAACATAGTGCTCCAGCATTGGTGACATCAGTTTTTGAATATGGAAATAATGAAAAGCATCTACATGTTTTTAATATTCCTTTACTTTTCCAAGAATCAAATGAGTTCATTTAGCGGCAGCTTTGCACTTGGGAGTTGACAGTTTTTTACCCACATGCAGTTTCAGAATCACTTCTTCAATGTCTCATCCTATAAATATGACCTGCATTCCCTGTGCCTAGATGTATGACTTTGCATTTGTCCTTATTAAAATTTATCTTGTTCAAATGAAGCCACCTAACCAATCGAAACAGATCGTTCTATAGAACATTTGCCTTATTACTTGCCACTCCACCAATTTTTGCATGCTGTTCAAGTTTCACCAGGAATCGCTTTGTATTTTCTTCCAGATCATTGAAAATGATACTTAAGACTTAGATACAGGCTAGCCCATGTTAGAAATACTGTGATTATACAGGCATTCATCCATTATAGCTGCAGAGGAATGTAAAATTATAGTAGCTATAGCTTAAAACTAATTAATATTTTTTCAAAATAAACTTCATTTAAATACCATTTAAGTTATTGTATTTAATAATATCTGCCCCTCACTCCAAGAAATCAGTAAGAATTTGGTAGCTCTGAGTGTGGAAATAAGCCAGATGTTTTACAGTCGTGTAAGTACGGTATATGAACCAATTTTCTTCTCTCAAGAAAGACTCTAAAGCTTGCAGCCAGAGTGCTCAAGGTACAATCCTCCATTTCCATAAAATCAATTAAACTTTTGGGGAAGATAAGAAAGCCACATTTCACAATCCTTTTTTCTAATAGTAGGATATAAGCTTCGAAATGTTATTTAAATTTTAAAACAGCAATTCATTCTCAACATGCAGAAGCTTACTGTATTATGGTGTCCCTGCTGGATCACGAAGAATGAAATCTGAAGCTAGCAAAGAGTGTCAGGTGATTTGGATGTGGGGATGGTGGCACCTCCTGTTGAAGGAGCTCCAAAACCATGTAAGCTCATCTAAGTCAGAGCTGCTGTAGTCCTTTTTCCTTTCCACTGCACAGAGCTGTGTGTTTTGTATCAATATCAGCATTCACCTGGATCTGTGGCTCAAGACCATGGGAATGGTAATGATGCAGCAGGAACCTGGCCAGCTCAGCAGTGCAGTAGGGATCTGAGAACATGGTCTGAGCTGAGAGAAGTCAGCATCAGTGTAAATTTGATTTAGCATCCTGTGCAAAGTGGTTTAGTTCTGTTGTACGTTTCCACTGGAACCACATGATTTTCCAATTCTTAAACTGGCAGGGTCTTTAAAAATATTTGTTTTTCTAGCCCTCTTTTCTGCTGGAGGCAATGGTACTTACCTTCCTGCTAATGATGGATTGAGAGAGGAAAGAGTTATTTACTCAACTGCAACGTTTCCTTATGGAGCTAGTGATCACAAAATAGTTAAAATGCAAAGAGAATAGCTAAATAATTCCTTGTCATAGTGCACATTATTTTTTGTCATGCAGGCACCACGTTGGTGATAATTAATTTTTTATTGGTAATGAAAAAAACTATGATACGTGAGCAAACTTAACAATTACAGAGAGAAGTGTTATGCAGTGGGCTTTTGCAAGGTGAAGTGGCATGCATTCACAGATAATTTTTTTAAAATGTAAATTATTTGAACTTAAATATGTGATATTGTTTTCCATAGAAACATTCAGTATAAAAAGAGTAGGTCAATCTGACTAAGCAGTTTATAGATGCTGCAGGCCACATAATTATCTATCTATACAAAATACCTCAAGCTGTAACATGGAGGAAAGTCTCTCTGTTCTCAGTTTCCCCTGTTTTCACTTCAGAGTTTCCATCTCTTTAGAGATCTAAATTAATTGGCCTTGCAAACAAAAGTATTTACTTCATTTCTATAAGTACACCTTGAGCCACTTCTAGTCAGTTTTCTGTCTCAATGCTTTCCTGAAACTCATCTGAGCTAGCCAAATCTTGGAAGTGCTTGCAAAGTCTTCCACTCTTTTCTCTATTTTGTTTATGCCACTAAAACTTTAAAGTCAATCTTTCCTTTGTAAATAGTATCTTTTGCAGAGTTTCATGAAACATTCTTCTAATCTTCTGCTAATCTTTCTGCTTAATTCTACAGCATTTCTCTCATTTTCTTGTTTTTCACATTGAATATGCCAGGGAATCTCTGTCTGTCCCTAAAGGACTTTCCCTCTGCACTGCTTTCACTACCATTTTTATATTGGTGATTTACTTCTGATTTATTGCCTGCAACTTGGTTCTCACTACCTATCGTGACCCAAGTCATTGCTTCATCAGTCACTCTCCATCATCTTTGGTAAGTCGTGGGGACCGGGAGAGGTGCCTGAGGACTGGAGGAAAGCAAATGTCACTCCAGTCTTCAAAAAGGGCAAGAAGGAGGACCTGGGTAACTATAGACCAGTCAGCCTCACCTCCATCCCTGGAAAGGTGATGGAACAACTTATCCTTGGCACTATTTCTAGGCATATCAAGGATAAGAAGGCCATTAGAGGCAATCAGCACAGCTTAGCCAAGGGGAAGTCATGCTTAACCAACCCCATAGCCTTTTATGAAGACATCACCAGGTGGATAGATGACAGGAAAGCAGTGGATGTGGTCTTTCTAAATTTTCAGTGAAGTTTTGACACCATCTCCCACAATATCCTCACAGCTAAAATGAGGAAGTGCGGCCTGGGTGATTGGGTAGTGAGGTGGATTGTGAACTGGCTGAAGGACAGAAGCCAGAGAGTTGTGGTCAATGGGATGGAGTCTATTTGAAGGCCTATATCTAGTGGAGGCCCTTAAGGATTGGTACTGGGATCAGTACTATTCAATATATTTATCAACAACTTGGATGAGGGAATAGAGTGCACTATCAGCAAGTTTGCTGATGACAACACACAACTGAGAGGAGTGGCTGACAAGCCAGAANACAACTGAGAGGAGTGGCTGACACGCCAGAAGGCTGTGCTGCCACCCAGCTAGACATAGACAGGCTGGAGAGTTGGGCGGGGAGAAATTTCATGAAACAAAGCAAAGCCAAGTGTAGAGTCTTGCATCTGGGCAAGAACAACTCCAGCTACCAGTGTAAATTTAGAAAGGGACCAGGGGGTGGACAGCAGGATGACCATGAGCCAGCACTGTACCTTTGNACATAGGAGGTTCTACTTAAATACGAGGAAAAACTTCTTCACAGTGAGGGTAACAGAACACTGGAAGGGGCTGCCCAGGGAGGTTGTGGAGTCTCCTTCTCTGGAGACATTCAAAGCCCGCCAGACCATGTTCCTGTGTGACCTGATCTAGGTGTTCCTGCTCCAGCAGGGGGATTGGACTAGATGATCTTTCAAGGTCCCTTCCAATCCCTGATATTCTGTGATACTGGTTGTCCTCTGATCTCCAGCTTTACTATACGAGAGTGTGTAATGTTCCATATAATTTATATTGGCCATCATACCTTTTCAATCCTTTTACTGTCTCTTTCCTTCTTCGTAAATTACACTGTTTCTATTTGTTATCTTTGAGTTTCTTCCACAGCTTTAGTTTTGTCATACGTAGTGTTACCTCTCCTACATCATCAGTACTCACCATGCCTCTCTAATGAAAACAAATTTGATAAGTGCTATATTTGTGCCTCTCCTGTGCCTGACAAGGTCATATCCTTCTGGGCACAAGCTGTATAGGAAACTGCCTTTTGCACATCCCTTCTAAGGCTGGTGTCAAATTAAGTGTCTCATGAAAATAATTGATTCATAATGTCCAGAGAAAAAGCTGTTGAGGATAGCAGCATATTGTTTATTCCCCCTCTCATTTAATATTTCTTGTCTTTGACTGTAAGTGCTTTGAGTTTGAGTTTGCATCTGTACACAAGTTTGGAAAGTGACTAGTGCAGAATGCAGATAATAATTTTTAAAAAAGATTCTCTAGACTTATGAAGAACACCATAATTGTAAAATACTTAAAATATTACCACTTGCTGTGATTACTACATACAGCCAAATAACTGCTAACTGCCTTCTCCAAACAGTGCATTGTTATGGTGATTTTTATTAAAATACTTGAAAATGCACATAATTCTTCTGATTTAGAATCCAAATAAGCATCATTAAGCCAACAAGCTCTTAAAGTGTGAATTTTACTCAGCACCAAGTTTGGTGTGACAGAAAGTTGGTGGGGGTGAAAGTCAGAAGCTTCAGGGAGCCTACAACAAATTCAGATTAAGAAGCCTCTTGAAGAAGGTCTAAGATGATACAAATTGTCATAGAACTGGATAAAACTTGCTCCCTTGCTTAATTTACCTTCCATCCCTTACGACTGTTAATGATTAACATATATTCAGATGGAGAGGGGCAGTCCAGGCATAGCTTGGGCACATTAACCCTACTGTGTTTGTGTTGTGGAAAGATATTGTCAACTTGTTTGGAGCAGCTTGAAACATGTGCCATCATACACAGCAGCACAAACATGACTTTTGTTGGGGTGCATCACAAGCCAGAAGGTGCCAAAGGATATGAGCCAGGAGCTCAGCTTGGGACCACCAAGCACCTCTCATCCCTCCACCTCAGTGAGATGAGGGAGGCAGTCCAGGGCTGCCATCACCAGTCAGGGGACACAGAGATGGATTACAAGCAAGGCTTGGGCAGGAAGCCATGGTGTGAGGATGCCCTTTCCCAGAATTGCGCTTGGGGTACTCATTTGTGAGGCGGTGTGGCCATGGCAGGAGCACATATGTTATCCGCTGGGTTCCTGGACAGGGGTCAAGGAAGTCACAGCAAGGCTATCTCAGAATGTACAGTGGCATGAACTTAACATGGATAGATGGGATGTTAGGCACATGTTATCAAGGACACTTTATTTCCAGGGGAGAGAAAAGGGAGAATTTTGGTGTCATTTGATACCAAAGCGGGAATTTGTGTGCTTAGCACTGAATGCATCAATACACAGCATTCCTTTCTTTTTGATTCTGCCTTACAAAACCTCCCTCCCTTTGTTTTTTTCTGCTCAGCAGTCACCGTTCTCAAGCCTGGTCTGTGCTGTCTGTTCCAGCACTGAGCTCCTTCCTACTGGTTCTAATAGGAACTGGCTTAGTTATAAAAGACCTTTAGGATATTTTCATCTACTGATAAGAATAGTTCAGGCTTTGTGAATCCTTGTGAATGTACCCCCCTTTTATGATGGTGTGACAGCCTGCAGCAAAACCAGGCTCAGAACTTATATGGAAAAAGGACTCTCTAAAATACTGTGTAATTACTACAGTAATTCACCTCTGCTGAACTACATATAGAATAATAGAATGGTTAGAGTTGGAAAGGACCTTAAAGATCATTGGGTTCTGATCCCCTGCCATTGTTCAGGGACACCTCCCACTAAACTAGGTTGCTCAAAACCCCCTCCAGTCTGGTCCTCAACACTTCCAGGGATGGGACATCCACAACTTCCATGGGCAGCCTGTCTCAATGTCTCACCACCCTCACAGTAAAACATTTCTTCCTGATATCTAGTCTAAATCTGCCCTCTTCCAGTTTAAAACCATTAACCCTCATCCTATCACTACAATCCCTGGTAGTGATGATCCCTTTCCATCTCTCCTGTAGCCTCCCTTGAGATACTGGTAAGACAGGGATCTCTGTACTTTGTACCTGTGAGGTATCAACCATGCTGTGCATGTGATAGAATACTAAGTTGCAATAACATATTTAAAATATAATTACAAGTATTTGAATGCATTTATCCATAGCATAATGGGGGAGATGTATTATTAGGCTGTCTTAGGAAATTGAATTACTGTAGTAAATGGAAATGACTGTTATTTAAATGGAAGACTAGTTGTGTAAAATTGGTAAGTGACGAGCTGTTAAAAAGGTGTAAAATCTAATCTCAATGTCGTGGGTCAAGGATGGATGAGTTTTTGCTAAAGATTTTCGTGTTTGGGCACCTAGCCTATATCTATAAATTTTACGGTCAGAAGAACCTTCAAGATCTGAAAACTGCAGATCAATTTTTTCATTTTCATTTTTCATGTTTTTTTATTTAGGAACAAGCTAGTAATTGTAATTCAACAAAAGCAACAATTTATATCAAATGTAAATAAAGGACAAAAAGTCAGATAGTGTGACTTTATTTCATAAGGGGAATGAAGGGAGATGCCACTGCTGGACTTGTGAAGTTTCTGAGTAACTGAGTGTTTATTTCACTTTTATGTTATTTGATAAGATAAAAGAGATAATTCTTGAGATATTTTGGAGGCAATTCTGTGCAAAAGAACAGAATTCTGTGCAACTTTTCATACCTTATTGCAGATGGGGGTCAACTCAGACTCCTGTGAGTGCTGCTTCTGTTTTAGAAAATAATGCCAACTCCTACAACACAAAAGCTTTTGGAAAGGCAAGATGGAAAAGAGTTTTTGTCAAGATTCTTGGCTGGAAAAAAGATTGTACAGGTTACCTGAAAGGCCACTTTCTATAACATTCAGCCTGGATTTGTGCATCTGATGAGCTACATTATAATATTCTTGGTCTGTTAACATAATGTAGCTTGGTTTATAAGTAACAAACACTATCAAAAGTGCACAGGGAAAAAAAAAACTTAAACAAAACAAAGCTTGGGAAGTTTTTTCATTTGCTTGTTTTGTTCTTCCATTGAAAATTACGCACACACACACCAT
>VZTM01041591.1:328315-340905 GCA_013400555.1 Jacana jacana | reverse complement strand
ACCTGGCTGGAGGCAGGGCCCCTCTGATCCTGGTCATAGTATCTGTTACTCACTTCTTGCAGAAAAGACTTAGAAGTTCCCTCAAGAGGATCAGAAGTAAGATCAGGCCTTCTACTCTGTCTGGGGAACTGCCCACTGGAAACTAGGGCGGTTAGGACACTATTCCTGGAAGGATCCCTTTTCATGGTTGTTCTCCCTTGCAACTCCTGTTGCCCGTAGGATTCAAGTAGGCTGTCCATCCCACTTCCTCATGTCCTCTCCATGGTCACACAAGTAGAACCACAGGGTGCCTTGATGGTGTGTATCCTCTATTCTTTATCTTGAGTGGAGAAACGTGTGCTCCTACTACCTGAGCACTGGCCTGTACAGGTGGGGAGTAGGTCATACTCTCTTCAAGTTGCTGGTATCAAAGATCTTACCAAAGTCCAGGTAGACAACATCCACAGCCTTGCCCCCATCCAGAAGGCAGGTCACATGGTCAGAGAAAGAGATCAGATTGATTAAGCAAGATCTCCCTTCATAAACCCATGCTGGCTACCCCTGATGCCTTGCCTGCTCTGCACTTGCCACGAGAGCTCACTCAAGATGATCCTTTCCATGATCTTTCCTGGTACTGAGGTCAGGCTGACAGGTATGCAGTTCCCCAGATTCTTCTTCTGACCCTTCCTGTAGGTCGGCGTCATGCTAGACACTCTCCAGTTATCTGGTACCTCCCCTGTTGACCAGGATTGTTAATAAATGATGGAGGCAGGCTTGGTGAGCTCTCCCATCCACTCCCTGAATACTCTTGGGTGAATCCCATCCAGCCCCATAGACTTATGCACATCTAGGAGCAGGAGGAGACATTAACTACTTCCTCCTGGATTATGGGGGTTGTTCTGTTTTCCATCCTTATCTTCCAGCTCAGGAGGCTGAACACTCTGGGAGTACCTGAGCATCACTGTAAATGACATGGATCATTTTAAGACTGGGGAAAATAGGTTCACAAGTCAGCAGGTATTCAAAGGTACTATTTGAATTTACTGATCTTAAGCTCAGTAGCCTATAAGCTCAATATTAAAGTGATAAAATAATGTAAAAAAAATTTGAAAAATATATGTTTTGAGGTTTACTAATAGCTTGAGGGTCCTTGCCCAGTTTGTTGAGAAACTAAGAAAGGCAGTAAGAGATCTGGCTTTCCTTACCAACCAGAGAAATGGCACTTAGCAGGAACAAGCCAAATTGTTTATGTTAATTGTTATGCTTTCTTCAGTCAGAAAAATGAAATTAACTGAGACTCGAAAGAGAATCCAGAAAACACATTTCACAGAGAGACTGAAGCACTGGTGATGCTCAAAGCTCAACCGGACAAGGCTTCAAGAAACCTGCTTTAACTGGCCCTGGTCTGAGCAGGAGCCTGTCCTAGGCATCCCACAACAATCTCATACAATCTGTGTAGTTACAGAATATAAAATTGAGGGTTGTATTACAGAAGTATAACAATCCTAGCACTGCTTGGGTATTTGAAGTACGAGGTCCTTATGATGGTAAAGAGAAAAACTAAAGATGCATCAAAAGAGCCAAGTGTGCCTAAATACCTATCGGCTTCCTAGAAGGACGTTTATTTCTGCCAGGTGTGAATTTTGTTGGCAGCATTCATGAAGCACAAATCTTCAAATACAAAGTTACAGACGGGAAAACAAACAACCAACCAGACCACAAAAATCCCCCAAAATAAGTTACATTCACCTAAAAACCAATTCTCAATATGCATCCTGTGTCTACCAGTGGGTTTTAAGCATCCTGCTCCTGTGCTGTTATCTGCTAGAGGTGGGAGAAAACAAAAAACAAACAAGACCACATCAGAAATCAACAGCTAGGTTTGGTGGAAGAGAGACCATTCAAGCATTTATTTAATAGATCCTGATCACAAGTCCTTTGCATAACTTAACTAGCACTTTCTACTTCAAATGAAACAGAACCAGGTTTCTGAGACTACTGCTTCATCCTGATTTTCTGGAATCTCAGGAGAAAGGAACTCTGAAGCTCACCAAGCATTCCCCTCAAAATCTGCACATCCTACTTGCAGGTTCAGAGTTCAAGTGTTAATGTCAATGTATGACTCGTGTTAAACATAGAAATGTTTCAAAAAGCACAGTTACTTAACTAAAATCAGAATGTTTAATATTTACTTAGGTTGCAAAATTAAGCATTAATCAACTAAACTACATCCAACTGTAAAATGACTGCACATACTGATATAAACAGCAACCACTTCAGCTGCAAAACAGATAAACGCATTTTAGAATTTACTGGAAAAGAATGTTCAAGAAGTACAGCAAAATAATTTTTGCACCTAACTATGCATTTCACATACAAATACAGGTTTGGTCTCCAACATGACAAGCCACAGAGACCCACGTGAGAGCCCATCAGTTCTTACCCACAGGCAGAAAATCCTGTCATACCTGACAAGATACCTCCAGCGTTCAGAAAACTCCACTGTTCGACACACTTTCCTTCTCTCAGGGAGAGTTAAATACATTTAAAGTCTTTTATTAAAAGTTTATGTAGTAATATTTAGATTTATTTTTATCTGCTGTGTATTCTCTGAACTAAAAACAGAAGCATATTCTGTCTTCAACAAACCCTTGAGGTGTCCCTGCCCATGGCAAGAGGGTTGGAACTCTATCTTTAAAGGTCCCTTCCAACCCAAACCATTCTATGATTCTCTTTATTCTAATTGACATATCAAAATGACACAGAATAGAGAAAAACTCCAAACTGGTTCACAAGCCCCAAAAACATTTATTGTGGAATGACAAACAGCAGAACCCACACTCTGCAATGGTCTCCCCACAAATGGGAAGCATCTTTAACAGAAGACCCAGACGTAACTTGTTACAAAGCTACGCCTGAGCATTAACACTGATGTCATTTACTTTCAAAAAAGTATTAGGTACTTGCAGAAAATAAGATTTCATATACAAGTACACAAGTAATGTCATATAAAAGACCACCTTCCAAATATTTATTTTTAATACGACATTATCATAGTTGAAATTTAATTTCAAATGACCTGGAATAGTATCTGTAAAGCCTGTATCTAGGAAAGGTCCCTCAAACCTACAAAACTTTTAGAAGAGTATAAGATTTTTTTAATCTGAGCACAGATCTAATGTGCAGAAAGACCAAATCACTTCAAGTTCCTACAGAAACAAAATATCATTTTAAGAAATAAAAATGTTAAGGAGGACTTACTTTAGAAACTGCATGGTTAGCGTTTTCACATTTAAACATAAGTGATGTTATCAGAATTTCATCTTCACAGATAATATTGCAATAGCTTACAACTAAAACAAACAAAAACAAACAAAGCAAACAAAAACAAAACAAAACAAAAAAAAGGGGGGGGGGAAGAAAACCTAAAGGAGAAGTCTTAAAGGCACTTTGCATTCTCAGCCATGTTACAAGTGCAGCTAGTTCTGCTGTGTTTCCAGTGTTGCTTCCTATTTATCTTAGGCACGATATTGTGAGGATTCCACTTTCACATGCTTCTCTAAGCTTTGATGTATTGTATTTAATTAGTAACTCCTAAATATATATGCTGACTTTTCAAAACTGATATTCTTAGCATCACAGAATCATTTAGATTGGAAGAGAACCTTGTGCTCACCGAGTCCAATCATCAGCCCAACTCAAAAGTTCTCCCCTACACCATATCCCTCAACACCACATCTAATCTACTCTTAAACAGTCAGGGATGGTGACTCCACCACCTCCCTGGGCAACTGATTCCAATGACTGACCACTCTTTCTGTGAAATTTTTTTTCCTAATGTCCAGCCTAAACCTACCCTGCTGCAGCTTGCAGCCATTCCTTCTCATTCTATCGCTAATTGCCCGTGAGAAGAGACCAGCACCAACCTCTCTACAATGCCCTTTCAAGTAGTTGTGGAGAGCTATGAAATCTTCCCTCAGTCTCCTCTTCCTCAAACTAAACAGTCTCAGCTCCCTCAATTTTTCCTCGTAAAATTTATTCTCCAGGCCTCTCACCAGTTTCGCTGCCCTCCTCTGTACTCGCTCCAGCACCTCGATATCTCTCTTGTGTTGAGGTGCCCAGAACTGGACACAATACTCAAGGTGTGGCCTCACCAGTGCTGAGTACAGGGGGACAATCACCTCCCTGCCTCTGGTGGTCACACTATTTTTTATGCAAGCCAGGATGCCATTGGCCTTCTTGGCCACCTGGGCACACTGCTGGCTCATGTTCAGCCTCCTGTCGACCAGCACCCCCAGGTCCTTTTCTGCCAGGCAGCTCTCCAGCCAGACTTCCCCAAGCCTGTAGCGATGCATGGGGTTGTTGTGGCCCAAGTGCAGGACCTGGCACTTGTCCTTGTTGAAGCTCATGCCATTAACATCAACCCATTGATCCAATCCATCCAAGTCCCTCTGTAGAGCATCCCTGCCCTCATGCAGATCAACACTCCCACCTAACTTAGTGTCATCTGCAAACTTACTGATGGTACAGTCTATATCCTTGCCTAGATCATCAATAAAGATATTGAACAGAAACGGCCCCAATACTGAGCCCTGAGGAACACCACTTGTGACTGGCTGCCAGCTGGATTTAACTTCTTCCAGCCCTATCACTTGATTCTTGATTTTACTGAAAATAGCAACTCAAATCAAAGGCACTGAACAGTGAACAAAATTATTTCATTGCTTACCCATGCCTTGACACTACATATGGTTCCTTGCTTTTATCAACAAGGACACACTACAACATGCACAAATAGGATATGCACATGCATGAGAAATTTTGAGTATAAAATATTATAGAGTAGGTTTCATTGGCCTGTAATAGACAACTGAGGGCAGAATCTATTTTGGTTTCAGTAAAAGTATAGGAATGCAAATGAAGTTATCAAGCAACAGGTTAAAAAGATTATTACTAGCTTTTAACAGAGAATCCTCAGCTAGATACACCTTTTGTACATCACTACAGTTATGTCCAATTTATATGTAAGAAAAGTATTTTACTAACATGGAATGTATATTTTTTTTTCTAATTTTATAATACATAATCCTACATATAAACATGATCAGAGAGACTGCAGACAAATACAGACCAGCACCCCTTCCCAAGCTCCTACTGTGCCAGGGAATACAGCAGGACAGAGCAGCAAAGATAAAAAGAACCCACTGCAAGTGATGTGAGAGCAAATGGACAGAAAAGGGAATAATAGTGAGAAAGTTTTGAAACTGCAAGGAGAAAGATCACTGACACAGAGTTGCAGCTTTTATGCAGTCACAAAATTTCAACCTGAGTGGATGAGAAACTCAGGACTTCTCAGCAAGTTCAGAAGCCTAAAGGAGATGTTTGTGTTTGGTTGCCACCAACATGACCACTAACAGCCAAAGAAGGATGAAAAAACTTCCCAAGAAAATCCACTACTTCTGCTGGTTTCACAGCTTCCAGTACATGTTCAATCATTTAGTCAGTCTTGTAACGTTTCCCTGCTGCTGAAGAAAAAGGTGGGGTACAGGATGTGCTAACAGAAGTGACCACAATCCTCATAGCAATACCTTTTGAGATACTTCAGCTCGGGGCTCTCCATGCTAGAGAGCAGCCACCCATCTCTTCACCCGGTTTCTCACTGTCATACTCTTCTGCTTGTGTGTCATCTTTGAGCTGCTTCAAAGGAGAAAAAAAAAAAAAAAAAGCACTCCCAAGACTGTAGATAGCAAGAAGCAGCTTTCACATTTTTTTAACCGGGTGTTTGGTATAGCAGAGAATAGTTTCTGCTTTTGTGAAAGATATTTTAAAGCGGTGTTTGAGTTCTAAATCCAACTGAAGAGCTAGCAAATACCAGCTTTATAGTTATCCATGTCACTAATTTCAGTTGCATACTCTGTGTGGTTAAAGCAACAAGTGAAGCAGCTGTACGCAACCACATAATTAAAGCTTCTCATCAAGCACAGAAGGAAGGTTGCACAGTCAATCTGCATTTTACAGATTCCGAGTTCTTGGATTCTCAAACTAAACAGCACTACTGAAGAAAAAATACTTTAAAAAAAAAAAGTGTTTCTTAATACTACAGGGACTTAAACCAAACTAGCATCCCATCAGATCAAGTCACAGTTCTTGTGAAACTCATGATTCTGTAACAAAACAGACCAAATGTTGTCTTTCACAGACTTCTACCCAGGAGGAAGGCCTGAGACACTGCACACTGACTCTACAATTGCGGCAGCCTCAAGGAACTGAGCGTTCCTGCCCACACTCATGGAACCTGGTCTTCATGTCTGCACTGGACATGTCTACATTGGCAGTTTGGTTTAATTAATTCTTGTTTTTCATATAAGTCATCTCTGGTCACCACATGTTGGTTCAGGTACGTGAGGTTTTTCCTGAAAATTGCACTAATCAAAACCTAAACCACTAACTCTGATCTACACACCAGGACAACTGGTGAGATGCCACTGCCAACCTGCTGCACATCAGTACGGGGATGAAACCAGCCAATGAGTTCAGGGAATGCCTCACGTATTACCACACAAGGATCTAGGCATTCCCAACACAAGACACCACACTGCTTCATCTCTAGGCTATGCTTGTTCAGTTATTGCAGCACACCATAAGTAAAACAAAAAATAAAGAACACAACACCAAAATAAAAGAATCATTTGCTCCTCACACTGCCATCAGAAGGGGTGAATGGGCACACCAATAGGTTGGACAGTCAGCACATCTCTGCAGGTCCAGGATTACCTTCCTCTCCACTTCTGTGTCTTGTCACCATATATCTGTTGCAGTTTGAAATGGTAAGCAGCAAAGCCCAAAGGAAGATCATTTGTTTCCCAAAATACCATGACACTTTAGTATTTAGTCCAGACTGTTATTCTTGAAAGAGCTTAGTACCAGAGAGTGAAGCATGTTTCCCTGACAAGTGAGTGAGACTTATTAAGCTTGTGTGTCAGCACAGGGCTACTCCCTCCTACTTAAACTGACCACTGCTTATTGGTTTGATTCTATCCATTTCTTTTCTGTTATTGAAATTTCTGAATTCCGAGTTTCAGCTTAAAATTATTTTAACTCTTTTAAAGAAAAGTAATATAAAGGAAGGTACCCTTTATATGTAAATGAAGCCAAGTCTGGGTTTGTTAAGGATTACTCAAAATGCACACATAACTCCCAGACAAAGCTTCTTACGCTAGTTTGTGTGTGCTCAGTCATACACAGCCCATGCCTCTGCCCTGAAGAGCTCACAGTCTGAATAGGCCAATCAACTGTAACATCTTTACTACAAGACTGCTCTCCTGAGCAGATATAACTGTTTGATGTTGGATAAACAAAGCAAAAACATTTTTGAAGTAAGCTAGAGTGCTGGAAGACAAAGAACACTGGCAAACAAGGACAGTGAAGTACAAGCGAAACATAGAAAGCCCTGAAGACACCGAGTAAACTCAGTCTGTGAGCAGACTGCAGAGTCCAGCAGCAGCTTCAGCACATTCTCCTGAGCCAAGAGCCGCTACCCTCAGCAGCTCCAGCATCTGCTCCTCTTGCCTGGTGTCCCCCACTGCCTCCATCCAACTCGCTGCCTCCATTCAACTCATGCCCATACCTAAGAATGGCTGTATCACTTCAGTTAACTGAAATACAAGTATGGAGTATCACCCAGGATTGCATTTGCAGTGAACCCTTCCATAAAGCTTCCATAAAAGTCCTAGGCCGGTCTTTAATATATCAAGCTCTTGTTCACAGCACACCGCTGGCACCCATTAAACAGGGGTAAGGTGACGAATTGAAGGAGACGGCTCTTCTCAGACAGATGGACAGGGATTTGCTTGTTCTGCAGTTATACCTGACAGTCTTAGATGCAGGGTCCTTCAAGCACTGCAACTACAAAAGCCTTTTTTGAGAAATCCTATGTTGACACTTTGGAACACATTAGTGATAATCACATCTGTCAAGCAAAAAAATATTTTAGTTCTGTAACAGAGAATAATTTCCCCCCCCGCCCTCCCAAAGCGCTGTACATCCTCTAGATCTGTCAGACCTGGCAGCAGATTCTCCTGCCAAGCACCAAACAATCCCTGGTTAGTTGGAAAAATGATGAATATCAGACTGTTGGACAGCCACAGAAATGCATAGAATTCAGAATTCTCTGAACATTCTATCATGTAGAACTCTTACCACAGAAGAGTATCTTTCCCAGCTTTGCCAGTAAAATGAACATATACTTTTGAATCAGCTCCAAAAGAGCTACTCAAGTCACATGAGAAGATGCTTTTTACAAACAACAAAAAATCAGCAAAAACTAGTCTATTTTTCCTATTACAGAAAGTTTTGCAATACAGTTTGTGTTCTAAATACATTTCTCCCCTCCTGAAATAAGTATCCAAACAGAAATATCCGAGAGATTAAATCTTTTTGATATTCCAAGGCACAAAAATAGTCAACATAACAGCAAATTTAATTTTGAGGGATGGAAAATGTAAAAAGTAAAAAATTTACATATTGCCTATTTCTTGTAGGTCAGTTTTTCAGTTAAGGCTATAATACGAATTTTTAATATTTTTGTTTTCAAGATTAGATTAAGTTAGTAGAGGTATTCTTCATAATGTAACTCTTTTATGCAGGCAAACTGAAAACAATTGTTTTAATTTAGCTCACTGAACTGAGATTTTTCCTAACTTGTCTGTAACACCAAGTATCCTTAATAGGTGCCCTTATTGCTGGCCTTCAGCAAGGCAGCCTCAGACAACGTACACAGCACATCTTCCCGTAGCCCAAACTCTGCACAGATCAGGAAACCACTCCAAGGAAATTCCACAATTATTTCCTGATGAACTGTCACTTCTGGATTCTACACTCTACACTGATGCATTTATGAGTATAAACATTACCCCCTCCCTCCCTAAAATCTCAGTTTCTCTTTTCATTCAAATCTGAAATCATTCCTGAATAACCACAGATTTTTCAACATGCTTGATTTCCAGAATGCAATCTACATTTAGGATATATATGATACATGACTATTACCTTCTTAAGGTGAAAATTTGATTTGGTGTTGCTACTCAGTTACCTACCATAACTTTAATCACCATTGGTATCACCAACAAAAATGGCTTTATTCAGACAGAAAAAAACATGTATTGTAAAGGCAGAAGTAAAATATCATAAGTTAACATTCAATATTAAGCTGCAGGTTTTGGTGCTTTTAATCCATAACCACATGAGTGACTATATACCTTAGAATGGCCAGGAATATGATGTAAAAAAATCAACAAAGCAATGCTGGGCAATGATACCTTGAACACCAAGGTCTCTCCTCAGCAGACACAGGCACTATGGAGTGTGGTGGCTCTGGCTGCAGTGGCTCATTACTGGCCCTGAGTGCAGGGCTCCTTCTGCAGTCACTTTGGGACCACACTGCTACTACTGCTCAGGCAGCAGGTAGCAAGAAAGGAGAAATTTCAAAAACAATCATTCACCTACTTGTAATTGTTTAGAGGTTCCCTCAGAATTAAAAACTGGGAATTAGGTTTGTTGTGACAAGGCCACATACAAGCAAGTCTGATGGCACCATGATATTTGTCCCTTGAGCTGTCAAGTCTAGTACCTTTCAAATTTACTAATTCATGTTTTACGGAGCACTCACAAAGAAGGAAACGGCTAAAGGCACAAATTTACTTTGTTCAACATGGCAATATAGCACATGAACCTATATTAAAAAAAAAAAACAAACACAAAAACAAACAAAAAACACCACAACCCCAAACAAAAAAACACTCACCACCAAGAAGCAGAACACACACAATTCTTCAGCTAAGCAGTGATTACACTGATGCAATATATTCTATTACTTAACTGCCGGGGGGCTGATGTTATTCACACAGTGAGAAGCAATATTACATGCATCAATAAAATTATTGGAATATTCAATATACCTCTTAATATCTCATGACCCATGATTATTATTTTTTTCCCAAAAATTCATTTAACAGCAGCAACAGATCTGTTTGAAGTGCCTGAAGACAAATTCAGGGAAATAAGAAAATAAGGGGGTTTTGGCCAAAGATACGCAATGACAACTCACTGGTTAAAAATAGATACACAAGCATAAGGTCAGAGCTAAACAGCCAGATACTATAATCATGCTTTTCACTCAGCAATAATTTTTGTCACATAATTTAAGATGCCCCAAATATGCTACAGTATTTGCAAATTGTATACTGGGAAGCCATTGCATAAGTTAGATGTAAAGCAAGGCCAGACCTTAAACAAAAACCCCAGAGTATTTCTGATAAATGGACACCAGTCATGCTTCAACATGTACATATCTGAACCTCTAGTGGGTTTACTTCAACTCTAGAAATAACTTTCTGTTCCTGATTTTATTGATGTTAGGAGAGAATATTCTGGATTTAGGGTGCCACTGTAGATCCTACAGCAAAAAGGTTTGCAATATGGAAAGGAAATCATCTATATACAAATTTGTTAGGGGTTGCTTTTTTAAATGTTTGTTTCAAGTATCACAGAACCGAATTTCAGTCATTGACTTAAAACAGAAAGTGAAAGACAACCTACTCATGGGTATATGGTGATATGAAACAGTGATAACTGCAACAAAAATCCTTACGAGTAAGAACCTCAGCCTCTGAGGCAGTGTTTGATCCTCCACTGTGCTGTGCCATACTGATACTCTGCAAAGGGCGAACATGATTCACCAGCAGAACACGATTTACCCACTTACCCAAAAAACCCTACAGATTAAGTCAAAATAAAGACTACAAATTTTTGTTTACCAACTTATTTTGAAAAACATCTAAAAATTGTATTTCACTGGATTAATTTGTAAATCAGTGCTACATTAAATCAGGATTATTACAAGATGGTACTTGCATAGACCCACATCAACTGTTAAAGCATATCTTTAGAGCAGCAAGCAATATGGCTATTATTGTCAGAGACTGCCATTAAGGATTTCCACACAATCTTACATGATGAAAATTCAATCCTGATGGTAGTGGCTGGGCTCTACTATGTTCTAAAAAATGAAGACAAGATCACTGCAGACCTCTTTTACTGAAGTATGTTGAGATTCAAAATAAAACAACAACAAAAAATTAAACCCAAAGTGTAATTAGTAACAATTAGATGCAAACACAAACTATAGATTCTTGATGCACCTACTTCAGGATACAGGAAAAGTATTTTTAATAATAGATTGCTTATAGACAATGCTTCATTTTTAATGCTGTTGTTATTGAATATTTATCCACAGAAGAAGTGACCTAGTATGTTGCTGGATACAGTTTTACGCTACTACAAAGAAAAATGTGCTATTCTTTCAAGGAACCTCTTTTAAATTTAATCTTGTGTTTCCATTATGAAATAACTAACAAACACCTATCCCTGTTCTGCATTGCACATAGGGATGCATTGCATGTGTCAAAAAAAAAACAAAACCCAAAACCTAATAACCCACAAATCATTAGCAGGCTTGGTACTGGATACAGAATTTTTTTTATTTTAAAAATCAGCCCTTCACAAATTCTACAACATGCACAATGTAATCTATCACAGGAGAATGAGATTATTTAACCCTCTGCAGAAATGTAGCAGACAACAAAGAGCAAGAGAATGAGCATTTATTAGAGCAGGAGAACAGGATTGTCAGAGATGGATAAGGTATCACAATGGGCGGTCTCATATTCAAAACAATAAGCCAGCTATTCATAACCCCTGGGGAAAGAAAAGCCCCAAAACATACAAGATGGTAAAAAAAAAAAAGAAAGGCAAACCCATGAACCCATGGAATTAATTCACTCAACGTTTTGGAAAGCAAATATTAACTGTGAACAACAAAAAGATGCCAGACCTCTCAAGAATATTTTGTCCTAGCACCTCACTTCAAATGATCCAGCCACAAATAAATCCAGAAATACATCAAAGATAAGCCGAAATAGAACAGAACCCTCAGGGAAAATGTATGGGTTTTGTCTACGACCTTAACCTTACAGAAAAATGTCTCCAAGTTCGCCTCACCTAAAATTGGTAAATCTAGGCTGAGGGCACCCGAGTGTTTCCCGCCGCGGGAACAGGTGCTCCATCCCCTCACCCGGACACCTCCGGTGACAACCCTCCCAGGATACAAACCGTCCACAGCAGGGAGCGCGGACGGAGCGGCTCCCCTGACACCGCACACCCTGCCCCAGGCCACGGCGACTCCCCGTCGCCGCGGCGTGTACAGACACACGGACCACAATGGCCCCCCACACCCCCNCACGCACGCCGCCGCTGCCATCCCGAGCCCGTCCTTTGCCACCACAGGCCCCCCTTCCCAACTGCCACCCCGCCGGGGCCCGTCAGTAATGAGTCCGTGGAGCTTCCCCCCCACACACCTGCTTGCGTGGTATCGCTGAGGTCGCAGCCGCTGCCGGGAAAGTCGCGCAGCTTCCTCCCGCTAAGGCAGAGGATGCCCGAGCTGCCCGCCTCCTCCAGGGCCCGGTCCAGGCTGCGCACCGTATGCGGTTGCGGCAGAGTGGCCGCACCCCAGTGCGGCCCGGCCGAGAAAGAGAGAGTGAGGTGACTAGGGATGC
>VZTM01041591.1:298097-318676 GCA_013400555.1 Jacana jacana | reverse complement strand
GGGCCAGGCAGAGCCTGGCAGCGGAGGGGGGACGGCCCCGCGGTGCCCCCGAATTCCCGCAGCCGATGTTGGTGGAAGGGGAGCGGGCGGGGCAAAGCGAAGACGTAGCTGGTTCGGGGCGGTGTGGAGGGTGGGGGTGGAAATCACGGCGTCACCCCCGTCTCCGGGCTTTGCACCCCAAAACCTCGGGGCAGCCGGCGCCCCGGGAGAGGCTTATGTAAATGAGGCCTCTATTGAAATGCAGATCTGAGGCCTGTACCCAGGCGTGGGGGCTATTTATAGCCACCCGCTTGTGACGCTTTCCGTTCCTCTGGCTCTGGGTTAGTCATCTCTGCATAAACAACTGCACTTTATTAAATCCCGAGGCCTGGGCTCCCGCTCTGAAGTGATAGATCTTGGTGGATTACAGTGTTGACATCTCCGCTGTGGAGGGAGAGTCCACCAGCACTTTTTATGATCCGGGCAGCTCTTACTAACCAAAACCTCGTGTCGTTTCTTCCCAGCAATGAGCCACTCATCAGGATTAGCAGAACATTTTCCACAGTAAACTCCAACTGATCCTTTGGCTGATGCACCCTTTTTTTATTCCTGCTATGAGGATTTACAGCAATAGTGGGTGCCTAATTTTTCATTTTTACCCCATGGTGTTGCACTCCCTTTTTCTGTTTGCTGACCTGCAATACTCCCTTTGCTTTTGCTCTCCCTTCATGCTTCCCTCAGTCAGATGTCCTGTGGTCCATCTCCATATTTCACCCAGAATACACCTTACCCAGGACAGAAGAGAGAACCAGAAAACAGAAGCATAGGTGAAGAACTGATACTGTACTGTCAGACGTTTGTTTCTATGTTTTTCAGATCTTTTGCGCCTTAGCAGTCACAGGAAACTGCAGAAACTGCTCTAAAGCCATTCTGATAGATCTAATTCTGTCTTGAGGGCATAGGGATGACCTTCAGGATCCCTTCCAGCCTTAGTAGTACTCCATCACATTGCTCCAGCATATTTATGGATGCAAAAGGCAGGGTAACGACACATACCTGAGCAAAAAAAGACACCAAAAGGTGACAGAGTGGGCACCTGAGCATTCATCGCCTCTCTGTTCCCAGTGAGCTCTTCCTTAGCTCACCTGACAGCCCATCCTTGGATGCCTGCATCCACAGCTCTGCAGAGCAAGCAGGGATACTGTCACTGTGCTTCAAAGCAGCCTGTGCTGCAAATAGCTCATGTCCCAAAGGCACACTTAGCTGAGAACATTAGCACATTCATGCCGAGAAGGTTTCTGAGAACAGTTTCCCCATCTCTCCCAGCATTCTCTCTTCCTGGCAGACTTGATAGCAGAATCACAAAAGCAGTCACTCAGCCCATTCTTATATCTGCCCTCATGTGTTTTCCCTGGGTTTTGTATTAATTTGGACACAGGAGTTTCTTGGTAGAAAATGACAAGTGACAAGCACTGGAGCTATGATGTGCTGTTAGTGATAATCACGGAATCACAGAAAGCCAATGGCACTTCTGTGTTTTCACTCCAGTGATTCATTAATAGGCTGGAGTGACCACTGCCAGGGAAAAGGCCTGATTTGGATGCTTCTTTCCTCACTAATTTGTTCAAGTTAAAACATTCTGCTTGGACCTTAATAGATATGGCTTTTTATTACTTGCTGAATATTTTCTGGAAGGTTTAAGGTTAAAAGACAAAATTGTTGGAAAATATTAATTAACGAGGAGATATCCCTTTGCCTTTCCTCTTCATCAGAACAGCTTCAACAAGATCGCCTTCATTTTGGACCAAGTAATTGAGAACTGAGGGGTTTTGAGCTGTTTTTTGATAGAGCTCTGCACCTAGAAGTGATTTGTGCATGGTCCAGATACCTCAACTTCCAGTGCCATCTTTCAAAGATATAAAAACACTTGTTCAGGATGGGCATGAGCTTTCAAAAGCCTGTCAGGTATCCTCTGAGTGCAGGAGGTGGATTCACCTTCCTTTGTGTCCCTGGTCTTTGCATAGAACCCTGGTTTGGCAGGGGAGATCAGGCATCCTTTTGTGTTTGGGATATTGTCCCGCTCTGTTTCATCAGACCATGGCAGGAGCTAAGAGGTTCTTGCTCTGTGGATGGTACATCTTTATCCAGCTGATTCTAGGTTAGCTGTATTGAGTAATTAAGCAGGAACATCCACCCCAGATAGCCAGAAAACCAAGAGCTGGGTCCTGAGGACTGTGAAACTTAAACTGAGTGCAGCTGATATTAATTTTGCATGTTGCCTCTATTTGCTTCCTGTTTTTTGAGCCATTGAGGTTTGAAGCTTTAAGCATCTTGTACCACTGAGGGCCAGAAACTTGCTTTGTTTTTTTTAAAGCACTGAGGAAAGACATGCTGGTCACTGGCTCCAGGATATGGGAATGGAAAGGTTATCCTGCGTGTTTAACCACGAATATTTGTGGGACCACAATGTCCCCTTTCTTGTGAGTCGCCCCGTACGAGTGAGATTCCTTCCCTTGCAGCCCTCACATTGCACCAAGCTTCGGTTCTTCAGGGGACGTTCATTCCACTTGTGTTTGTATGACACATCAGCAGTGTTTTTGTTACTTATATCTCAGGGACAAGTCCCTTGCACAGGACAGTGCCAGTGTGCCATGAGGAGCCCTTGGAGTGACCCTCACAGTATGCCCATCCTCTCCCCCTGTGACCACCTCCCCCACAGCTTCCCAAGTTTTTACCTTCTTGAAAACCCTTCTTTGCCCTGCCCTGAGTTCCTGGTACCCCTGAAAAACCATATTCCCTTATGCTTATGGACTATCTGCAGGGCTAGATCTGATCCCTCAGTGGGATGTGGGTCTGGACTCTCTGTCCCTCACATGGTGGATATGTGCAGGATGGCAGCATGTTTTTATATAATCTCTAGCTCTCTACTGTCCATCCTGCAGGATTTGAGTAAATGGGTCCTACTATATTTTCTGTGCTAAGCTTTATCTGTCATTGTCCAGCTGGCCTAGCTCCCAGAACTGTGAGCTCCATTTTTACTATGGACAATTGGAAGCATCAAAAATAGTAATCACTGTTGGTGAAAAGAGCAAGTTTTATGTATTTCCCCTTTGCCATTTCCATCTAGATGACATCATAAAACGCCACAAGAAAGAGCAGACAGAGTCCAGCACCATGGGGGACCGGCGGCGGCAGCAGGTGAAGAACAGGAATGCAGCATTCGGGTATTGGCGGCCCCGATTCGGCACCTGGATGCAGAGAAATTTGCAAGGTGGGTGAGTGTGCAGGGAGAGCAAGGGCTGCCATGCTGAAAAACATGACTCTGTAACAAAATATAGCTCTTAAATCCTTCTATCTAATTTCTGCGCATGTATAAAATGTACTCGGGCTCTGAATAGCTTTTCTCTCTGCAACAAGGGAATATCAGGGTCCTTTCAGAGCATAAATTGATCCGTTTCTCTCTCTTCCACCCTCTCATGAATTACTAATTCAAAGTGACTTAATATTCTCTATTCCCTTTTGGCTTTGCATATTTTAATTATTCCTCTTCCTAATCTGCTTTTTTTCCCAGAACACACTTAAATTACCCCTTTATTAACTGTGTTTGATAGCTCGGTTATTGGAGCTAATTTATCACTTTTTCCAGCCATGGTATTTTTATGATGAGCTTTTTTGTAATACTGAATGATCACACACTAACCGATGTTTGATTCCACTAGCTTTTATCTACAAAATCAAAGTGATCTGCTGCATGGAATGCCACCTCTGTCAAAATTTTGTGCTTTTTTTTCCCCAAAAAAAATTACAGCTAAATCACTTCATTGAAGATTTTAGAGACATTTTGCCATCTTCCGTTGGAGTGCCAATGGCAAGTTGGGTGGGTGAGATTGCTGAGAGGGGATTGCTCATCTCTGATCTACCTCCCCCTCTCATGTTCTTGGTCTTATCACATATTGCCTTACTGAGAATTGTTCCACTTCAAAACAGAATGATGGTAATTGCCCTTTGCAAGTTGATTTTTCTGTTGCAAACACAGGCTTTGATATTCTTCCACGCTCAAAGGACTACTGCATGCAGAGTCAAATAAATCAAAATATTTTTTAAGCTCTTCCTTAGAAAAAAGAACTGTTCTATTAATTTGTAGAATGATTTCTGCTAGTCTTAGTTTTTCATAGGTTTTGTCTGAGTCTGAACTGAGCCCTGCCAAGTGCAGAGATTCACCATGCTGTGTACTGCTGAGGTCAGTAACAATTTTGAGAAGCTCAGTGTGACTGAAAATTTAGCCCATAATTCTTCAAGGCCTCATTTCTCTTTGGTCCCCGCTGAAATGGGCTGAGATGTGATAACCATTATCAAAATGACGACCATAACAGCCCAGCACTGTAATGACAGAGGATGGAGAAGGGTATTATGCTGATTAAACCACCAAGAGAATTCATGCGAATGAAGTGCTGTTACCCCTCCTGGAATATGGCTTAAACCATCTCCTCGATGGTGAAAGATGAGTTTTAATGACAAGAAATTTGAATTTCAAATCTCCTTGGAAAAAGGGTCTGTCAGGCATCAGGGCTTCTCCCCAAACTGGTCATGCTGGGCACAAGCACCTCTTGGGCAGCCCTGGTGTGCATGACACCAGGTTCTGAGCATCCAGCTGGGCGTGGTGGGGCCTTCCCCAGCTGCTGGGGGGCTTTATTAAAATATTCATGCATTAATAAATACCTGCTGGATGCTTTGCAGAGATGGGGCCTGTGCTGTATCACGCTTGGGGATATGCATGACAGAGGGAGGCCTTGGTCCCCAGATGGTGAATGTGGGGTGCCCTTGGAGGCTGGTGGCTCCATCGTTAGCCATCATCGCTGGATGAGGCTGGCTGATAGGGACTGACTGACAGGGCCAGGATTTTCTAGTTAGTCCCTCCCATCACACCGAAGGGGTGCCCAGGAGAGGCAGCTGGGCTTGATCACTGGCCACAGATGCAGAGCTAGGCAAGGCTTGGTGGCCCACAGGAGAGCCATCAGGCAAGCAGGCAAGAGAGAGAAGCAAACCTGGAGTGGATGTTGACAGGAACAAGAAAGGGAAAAACAGACTGTGGGGACAGAACCAGGAGGAGAAAAGCGGGCCATTAAAGGCAGTGAGACCACACCTGGTAAAAAAGACACAAATTACTACAATTTCAATGTTTGTTGGCAGAGAAACATTCACACACCTGCACCTCTGTGCTGAGGGCATCGTTTGCAAAGGAAATAACTCTTGGCCCTGCGGAGCTGGTGAACAGCATGACCTTTCTGTGAGTGCTCCCAACCAGCTCTTCTGGCTGTTGGGAGCAAAACTTCCCAGGCTCATGCCCTGCTGCCACTCTGTCCCAGAGCCACAAAAGCTCCCATCATCTTCACCTGTATTCTGGTTATCCCAGCTAGTGCTGGCATGTCCAGTGTCATGCCCTGGGGCTGAAGCCTTCATTAATCACTGCAGTGGTGGCCCCTGACAGCAATGTCACTGCTGCCTCACAACACTTCATTTCTAATTGCTCCAACTATTACACATTGCTGCGATGTAGGAATCAACGGTCTAGCATCAGTACCTGCATCTAAGGGCTCTGTGGTTGTACCAGTGAGATCTTGCTCTCTAATTCTGTTGTAAGCTGCCCTCTGCCATGTGCTGCTTTGTGCTTGGTTTATTGTCCCCTTTGAGTGGGTGTGCTCATTTTCTGAGGATAGGAAAAAAACCTCATAAATATATATATGTATATATATAAAGTTATGGTCCAGTCTTCACCTGTCAAGTGCTATAATGTGAGCACTCAGAGCTATCCCAGACTCATGTGTTGTTGGCTTCTGGATCCTTGAGTCACTTGTGTGTCTGTATCAAAAAGCTTTTCCCATTTCACAGTTCATCATCTGATCATTGTGAGCTCTGACAGGAGATTGACAGGAATGCTGATGTAAGCGTTCCTGCCTTTATTAGGAATTGGGATTGAAGAAGACTTTTCTATATACTTTCAAATAAAATGTTTGTCATTCCTACATGTAATAAGAATGCTAGAAAGACATTGGAAAGATAAATTACTTAATATTCTGCAGAATTAGTTGTCTGGAATAAATTAATGTGATTCTTGCATCACTATTTATATAGATACTCCTGTATCGTATTAAGTTAACCTTGCAATTCATTTGCAAAACTGTAATCATAAATTGGGTTTTGAAGGATGCTAAAATAAGAGTTTATTTTCGTAGGACCTAACCATTTTAGAAGAGGGTTTGGACAACAACAGTACAACCGAAGACAACTCAGGAACACTGTGCCTGCTCCCAGGAGAAGGGCAGCTGCTGCTTTAAACAGAGTGAGCCCTTTAAATCGCCAAGCGTCAGCTGGGGAGGTAAGGGGTAAGGAAAGTGCAGCTCTTCCCAAATGTCATGTCAAAATCGGATGCATTTTATGATCCAAAGAACAATCTACATAGACAATTTACAGGCACCATCTTTCATATGCCTGTGCACAGCATTTGTATGCATAGGTGAGTACAGATACATGTGCATATAAAAGCAATTTCCCAGTTGGTTTTATAAGCGTATAAATTTCATAGGGTTGGGTTTTTTTTCAGGTTTTTTTTCAGGTTTTTTTTTTTTCAGTTCTACTGAATCTGTTCCCATGGGTTTTACAGAAAAGGTGTTTTTTAAAAAATGTGTTCTTAGAAGATTTGAAAGCATTTCCAAAAAAACAAATTCCATGTCATCTCATCTTACGATTATCGGATAGAGGAGCTCTGTTAAGATTTATCATTATTTATCCTGCACCCAGAGCATTTCCCAAAGTCCAGTGAAGTCAGCCTGTTGCTGACTTCAGTTGGCTTTGGTTTAGAGACATTTCACTAGCAAGTGGGTAGCCCCCCAAGACACTCCTTCCCAGTGCTGTGACACCACGGGTCACATTGCCCCATGCACTTCAGTGTAAAATACACTTTTACTTCATTTGCGGCTTTCCCTTTTTACAAGTTTAAACAGTTTGGTCTTGTCCCTGCTCAAAAACACTTTTAAAAAAAGATTGAATTATTTTCATTTGGGATTTTTGAGTTGTTTTTAAGACTCAAGAGGTGGGAAGGAAGGCACATGTTCACCATTAAAGTAACTCTTACAGCTTTTCTTCTGGGTGTCACTGATATTAAGCTGTCTTGGTGTAGAAGATGGGCATCAACTGGGTAGATAGTCCTCTGTGAGAAGGGGTTAATTTTTCCTGCACTAATGGAAATCCACTCAATTAGCAGGTCACATATGTTCAGTAAGCTTTAAAAACACCACTGAAGTGGTGAACATGATGGCATATTTAATTGCTGTGTCCAGGGGGTATAAATAAGAGAGCCTTAAACTGAGCAGGCATGTGCATGATGTGTGATTATTCCTGAAAATAAAGGCTGCGATGACTCAGATACTGAGTGTGGCTGAGTATTAACAGAATGTAATAAACAGAGGCAGAATTCTGCAGTAGCTTCCATTTTGCAGAAATAACAAGTGGGAAGAAAATGGAAACACATCTCCATTAGGGATAGTAACAGTGCTGGGGGTTTCCCATAGAAATGAAGGGGACAGAGTCTGTGGCAGTTTGTGTACGGGACTGCGGGAGGATCTGCATTGCTGAGGGGCTTCAAATGCTCTTCGTGCCTTGGGGCTTGGACTGGGTGTTGACCATGTCCAAGCAGAAGAGAGTCAGCGACTGAAAGGGAACCTGAGCAAAGCTGTAATGCTTGGCTATGCGATATTTGCTCTCTGACGAGTCATTTTGGGGGTATTTCTGCACCATCAGAATGACACATTCTTCCTGGTAGTTCTTGTTTCATGCTCAGGAACCAAGACATATGTACAGGTTGTTGACAAGAGTGTGCACTAAGCCCCAGGGTTGAGACTACAGCAACACTGATGGGTGGGAGTGTTCATGAGGTAGATACAATACACCATGAAGGAGACCATGTTTTAATAGATTAGTGAGAAATCAGTTTCCCATTGAGGAAATATCAAAGAGGGGAAAAAAGAGAAGCCCTTGCACAGCAGGGTTGTTCAGTTGCAAAGGAAAAGCATTTGGGAATAAGAAAAGGGGGAACAGGAACACAGAGCCCCTGGCATAGAATCATAGAATTGCAAGGTTGGAAAGGACCTACAAGATCATCTAGTCCAACTGTAAAGGCATGGAGCTGATGTGGGGAGGGGACAGCAGCAGTGCCAGCAATCTGCACTGATGCTTCAGAGCTGGATTTCCCCTGGGACGGAGCCAAAGAAAAGGCCAAAAAAAATGCAATGGTGTTTGCGTTGATGGGGGAGGACAGAAGCAAGGTTGTGGCACAGGTGGCGAGGGCTGAGCTCTCCCTGCTCTTTCAGGGCAACAGAAATGACGACACTTTCACCAAAAACAGCGGGCAGCCCGAGGGACGGCAACGGCCACCCCCAGGCCCCAAGAGATTCCGAGCAGCTGCTGCCAGCACCCACACCCCAGGGAGAAGGTAAAATCTTGGGTAAATCTGGGCTTTTTTGGTTTTCAGTGACTTCCTGTGCAGCTCCTGGGGTTTAGCTCTCAGTCCATGCCAGCTGGGAGAGGCTGCAGCCCCATGCTCATGCAACATGAGAGAAATAACCCTGGGTATGTCAGGAAAGCACATGGAAATAAAATGGCGTCATGCTGGTAGTTAATAATTCAGGTATTAGATCTGTCATTTTGCTTTAGAAAGCAGGGAAAATGTCACCTATGTATTTTTACTAAGCTTTTTACTCTGTCACTTTGGGGAAAATTTTTGAAGGGTGAAATAGCATTTATTTTCTTGAAGGCAAGAAATACAGATTCCAGTGGGAAAGGACCACCAGGGGAGGGAGTGTGTCCCAGAGAGGGGCCACAGGAGCAGCTGATGTGCCCAGGAGCTGGGCAGCCCCAGCACCTGTTTTATCAGGGTCCTCCTGTTCTCTGAGCTTAAAAACAGGTGCTGCTGCAATCCTGTCTTTGCTCTAAGTAGAGCAGGGGCTGAATGACCTCCAGAGGTCCCTTCTGACCAGATTTTTGTCTGTGTTTTTCTTCCATGATTTTTTTTTTTTTGAATGGGCAGAGTTCAGAACAAACAGAAGCTGTTTTTATATTTGAGCTGAAAAACAAGTTCCTCTGAAATCCTTTGCTGGCAGAAAAACCTGTTGGGCTGAACTTGGTAACACACAGCCTCATTTGCTTCTCATGCTGCTTTTTCATACCACACCACATTCAGTATTTAAGCATTAAGCTTTAGGTGAGACATGGCATCCTATTCACTGATGTCCTTTTCTCTTTCTACCATCAGGCCTTTCCTGCTGAACCGGGGATCAGCCTCCCAGCAGAAGAGGATGCCGCAGAGGTTCTCCAAAGCCAACTTTCAGAGAGGGGTCAGTACTGAGACATTTGTTTTGCAACCTCCTGCTGGTGACAAACCTTTGGTTTTACCAGCCCAGTTTTATCTTTGCTTCTAGAAGTAACTGGGAGAGACAGATGACTTTAATAATGAATATATTACCAGGAAAGTATTTGCAGGACAGGCAATTTTTAATGCAGCTTAATCTAGCAGATGGAAAATAAAACATGGGCAGGTGATAGAAGTAAACCTTGCAGGCTGTACAGCAGCACAAGCAGAGCAAAATAAATCCTCTTCATACAGATCCCTATGCCACCAGGAAACTCCAAATTAGCAGATTTCTTGACAGCATACAAGGAAAGAACTATTCAGATACACCAAATGAAATAGAATCATTGTTTCTGAGAGGTAATTATTTAAGGTTTTTTTTCTCTTTTTTTATAAATATATTTCACAGCAGATGGGTGCTAATGGAGAAGGGAAACCACCCAGGATGAGAAGGTAATTGGTGAACAAAGGCACGCTGCAAACACAACGTGCTCTTTCACACTGGAACTGGAGCTGGATGCATCTCCCTGTCCTGGCAGGTGGCAAGTGAAACCCAGCCCTGGAGCGGTTCTAACAGTTTCTGTGGCTAATCCCCAGGCGGGCCAGGCTGGCACGTAAGTAAATGAGGTGATTTGTTCAGATGGAAGCCCTACAAAAGCCACGGCAAATCCCTTTAGCATTATTGCAATTTCCCTTCTTCTATGAGTGCACAGAGAATGGTTCAGATCCAAAATGGTTGGTAAATGATGTTTCGCTCCCTTCCTGGCATATCTGAAAAGAGATGGTAATTACCCTACACTTGTTTGTTATCCAGACTAAGGAGAAACAGAAGGAGGTGGCAGCAGGATGTGACAGGCTGGCTGTGCCCTCGGTGGGGTGTCACGGGGGAAACACCATGCACTCTGAAGGGACACGATGGGCTGGCTGTGCTGGAGGAGGCCAGCAGAGACTGGAAGGGGACAGTGTCACTCTTGGGCTGAGCCCAGACACCCAGTGAGAGACAGAGAGAGGAGTGGGTGAGGGCTCATGTCACATCCTGGGTGCAGAGGACACCTCATGGTAGCCTTGACGTGATATGGTCCTCAGCACTAGAAGTCTGCATGGCATGTGGATATCTCCTTGACACCTTGCTAGTTTGCAGACAATGGGACGCAAGCTGCCTCGGCAACTGCAGTGATGACAGGTCTGTGCTTTCCTCAGGCCCAGATACAACCAGCTGTTCCTGCGAAGCCGGAGGCCCCCGCCACTGCCAGCCAAGCCCCAGCCCAAGGGGGTGCTGCTGAGGTTCAACTTCCGTGCCATGGCCAACCAGGTAGAGGTTTAGTCGAAAGGACAGGCAGCACATTCCAGCATCCCTGGAAGAGCTGGGCTTCTAAGATCATGCTGAGGTGGTCTGGGGCTGCCAGCTGGTTTTGTCTGGCATAGCCCAGGAGGAAAGTTCCAAAACTGTTTTGGCTGGGTCACTCGCGCAACTGAAGGCACCTGAGAAGACTGTTCAGCAACTGCAGACTCAGCCCAAGTTTCCGAACTCTGTTGCACCCTCTTGCCCTGTCCATGTGCTTGCTCAAAACAGGGAGATGCTGCTTGTGAGTGGTCCTGGCTGGGGGAACCATTTCACTGTTGGTGCTCCCCACTCCTCATGGACATACAGCACTTCTAGGCTTTGCTCTCTCTTTGCTTTGGTGACCTTCTTGGTGCCATGTTTTACACCAAGGTATAGTCCAAGAGCCCTGGGGCAGGTTGGAAATACTGCTCCACCTTCTTCATTGCTGGCGTTTCTTGTCCCGATGGTTTGATTTTACTTCATACCATGTGCTCAAATGCCATCTGCTTGCTCCTGCTGAGGACACCTGGTGTCTTGGGGCTGGGCACTGCTTGGAGGTTTTCCAGCTGCACAGAGTCTGTCAGGCTCCTTGTCGCCGAGTGCTGAGTGGTTTAATTGACTAACCGGCTGCCGAGCACTGTCCTGACTGATGGGCTCTAATCAATAACCTGCTGCAAGTGTGGCCACGCTTTTCCAGGAGTTGCAGGACTGACTGGCTCTCCCTTTCCCCTGCAGACCAGTCTGACGCTGGATGAGAGGTTCTCTGGGCTGAGGAAAAAGAAGCGCTTTACAGCAGCCCAGAGCACCGGCCGGACAGTCACCATGCCTTAGCACAGCGTGCCCCTCACAGGGGCTGCCTGAAACAGTCCTGGCCCTGTAATGGGCAGCTCAATAAACTTTAATAGATTTCCTCCTAGAATGCTGATTTGGCAATGTGCCATCTCCTTACATGCTGAATGAGTGAGTGACCGAGGGCAGGGGCAGTGATGAGGCAGGATGAGAGCCATGGCAAAGCACAGGGCAGGAGGGACATGAGCAGGGGGGTGATGGAGGGGATGAGTGGAGATGGATTTACTGGGAGCTCTCTGCCAGGGGTCTGGCACCAGTGTTGTCCACCTGCCATCCCACCCTGCACTACCTGGGTTGACACTTACAGGAGGGAGGGGGCACCAGCTCCTAGCCATACCCCTGGAGCCTTCCCTGCCTTGTCCTACCTGTGGGACAAAGTTGAGGGCACTGTACCTGCCCAATGTGGATGATGGAGCAGAGGGTGATGTGCAGGGCAGAGGGATCTAATCTGCCCCTCCGTGGCACCAGTGGGGATGCCCCATCTGCCCATGTTCCCTAGCATCCCCCCAGCTGCCCCATGTGCTGTTCCTGTGGACATCCCTGCCCCAAGGGTTACTGTGTAGGACTCCCACCTCAAAAATAAGTCAGTCTGCCCCCATAGTCAGGACTGATCATCTTACATTTCTCTTTGGTTTGCCATGCTGTTCTGACTGCTGCACATCCGGCCTGGTTGTGCAGACATGCTATGCTGTATGGTGTCACCAGAGTGGCTGTCCTCGGCATGGAGCACGGATGGGCTGCCCCAGTCCAAATTGGGTTTCCCTGTGCTGCAGTAGGATTTCGGATTACGTGCAGCTCTACCCATGCTCAGAGCACCAGCATAATCGAACTAGCAGCTGCAGGAGGGATGCCAGGCTCTGCAGCATAGGTAAACATTGGCTGAGATGTTAATAAGTTGGGTCTAGTCACTTGGTAATGGAGCCCTGTGGCAGCTGTGAGTCACTGATCCCTTCTCCACCCCCTGCTGCAACCCAGCACCGACTGTGCTGGACACGGCCTGTCCTGGGCTATAGGCTGTGCTTCTTGAAGAAAGTATCAGTTAGACAGCTTTGCATTTGGCACTGAACTTCTCTCTCAGGAGACTGGACTCAGCGCTGGTTCTATAGGAACATGTGAAATGTTGTTAGTTGATGGAGAGGTCCTCTAGGAGTCCAATGCACTGAATAAAAAGCTAACTTGTCAAACGTGACCTCAGGTTATTTCAGTCATTCTCTCTGGAGCTGGCTTTTGGCACAAGTTGAGTGTTTTGTATGGGGCATGGTGTGTGCAGTCACAGGGGCACTGTGAGGTGGCCACAGTCCCCATTGGTGTCCCCCACAGGCAGAGGGACATTGGCCTGGCCAAGCAGGCAGTTTGCTGTGCCAAAGCACAGCCAGAGCAGTGGGAGGTTTTCAAGAGGTATTTTGTAAAATATTTGCTGTGTTTGCCCTGGGTGTTCGGAACACCTCCTGATACTATTCGCCAAATAAATGTTTTTCAGCAATTTGTACTTCATATTTTTTTGAACTACTCCTTAAATTAAAATTGAGGAGTTTGTGATAAAAGCTACACTTTTTTTACCTTTTTCTAGCTTGGCTCCCCCACAGCGAGAGGTGGCACAGACTTTGCTCAGAAGGGCACTTAATTTACAGGTAGCAAAAAGCATAACAATCGTGTTAAAAGCATATTGGGAGAGAGCACAGAGTCCATTCACTCCACAGGCATAAAATACCCTTTCTGCTACTGTACTGAAACCCCAGGGCTGTTCCCTCCGGGGTGGTTCCTGCTGTTGTGTGTGGGACACAGAGCCCAGCTGCTCTCCAGGGAGGGTGTTGGTGGGACACAGCTCGACACATTGGTTGTGGTTTGAGGAACCCACAACTATTTACTATTGTTTAGACAATTATTCTGTCACCCGAAGAGCCCTCCCCATCCAGGAAGGGAAACTGGGGAAAAAGCAAGGAAACCCGAGGGTGGAAATATAAATAGATTTAGTTGGATAAAACTAGATAATAAACATTAATAACACTAAAGAAACAATATTGATCCTATAAAATCCACAAGGACTATCCCCAGCCCATTCCCCCAGCAGGAAGCCCTGCACTCCCAGCAGGGACAGCCAGTGTGGGACACTGCGAGCGCTGCGGCTTCGGGAGGAAGGGAAGGGCTCAGGTCTTTGGCACCGGGGCAGGGAGTTCTCAGGATGGCAGCCATCAAGGGTGAGAGAGAGGACTCCCCAGCAAACTTTCTAGTGTATATCGGATGTGCTGTTCATGATATGAAATAACTCTGTTGGGTCAGACATTAGAAGATAAGTTATTCCTGTGTCTCTCAAGCCAGGCCGAGGTTTCTCCAGCCGTGGCCCCGAGCCACGCTCTCCCGGCCGGGTCGCTCCTCAGGGTGTCCGCGGTGCCACACGGCGGGAGGACGGTCCTCGACCCGGGAGGTGGCAGCAGCCGCCAGCTCTCAGGCCGGGACCATCGGGGAGGGGCAGCTCTGTGACCCGGGTAACGTTTTTACTCTGTTTCAGGCAAGGCAAAGCCATAGCCATCTCCAGAATAACCTCTGGTGGGGTCCGAGAGGTTTCAAAGTGCAGGAGGAACCATACCATGGTCAGGAGAGAGTCCCCGGGGAGCACCCCGAGGAGGAGGACACCAACACCAAATGGAACCCACAGTGATTTCTTCCTTCAGTTGCTGGCATCATTGTGTTTAACAGCGTTTGATGGGGGTTACATCCACTTTTGCCTTTTGCTGTTTACTTTCTCTCTGTCTGACTCCAAAGGCCAGTATTACGAGTATGTACTCCTGTGTGCCCTTTGCAATTTATAGAGCCATGCTGTGTTCTCCTTTCGTCACCACCTTTCTAGAAGAGCCTCAGCATATCTACATGCCCACTGCCATCTTCTGGATATTTTATTTTTTTTTGGAGTGCATATGGATTTGCACTAAAGATATCTTAAATGAACACTCACTTATATTAAATCAGTACTGTCAGATATAAATACCTGAATTGCTACCTCAAGGAAAAGATGGGAAAGATCTTATAATTAAATTGAAAAATTCTTTCTATCCAAGTGAAGGACTGAATTTCCTTAGGGGAAAAAGGAAAATTTCAGATTTAAGTCCACTATTAGTTCCTACTTTATCAGTTTCATCTTATTTGCAGGCATTAAATCAATGAGGTACAGAAATGGAATTTCACCATTGATCCCACCTTACACAAAGAGAACACTACTTAAAACCAGAGGTCCAAAGCAGATATATCATTATGTGCTGATGGAAGCTGATCCATTCCCCTGGTCACCTGTTCTAGCTCTGCTACATCTGCTCGAGACAGCAGGGTTGAAGCAAATACAATATTTGAGACAGATTTATAGGGAGGCTCTGCTTTGTTTTCTGTTCCTCTCCTAGTAATTCCTAACATTCCACTTGCTTTTTAACCCAGAATAGCTGCTTGGAGTAGGCAAAGCTAAGGCACATTTATGTTGGTTTATGAAACAACTTCCTGGGGACCGTTTTGTGTAGCAGCTGGTCTCGCAGCTGTCGTAGCGGTGGCAGAGAGGGCACCCTGAGAGGTGGCTGCAAGAGGACGGTCTATCGTCCCCATTGTAGCACTGGCTGTTTATGGGACATCTGGTATGACGCTACAGGCTACTTTTAATGAGCTTAACAGATACAGGGTAGAAGGCCAGCTTTCCCTGAGAATTTCCCCCTGTGTCAGTTCTTGCTGAGTTTCATGCCATATGACCTGGAGACGTGCATCAGGTTCCTCCCCAGTATTTTGGGGCATGCATGTCGCCAGGCTGGCACAGGGCAGGGTCCCAGCATGGTACCCAGGGAGGAGCATGGCAGTAGGTGCCTCAAGAATAAAAATGTGTGTTTTGGGGCAGGCCTGTTGGTCAAATCCAACTGAGTAACAAAGCAGCAGCCATGGCATCACCCACCGGGATTGAGTCTCTCCCATGGGGAGAGATCCCCATTGCCCAGGGATCCTGGTGCTGGGACTTGTCAAGTGGCTGCAGGCAGAGCATGAACTTGCTGGGTTGGTGGAGGTGGAACCCATTGTCAGCAGCAGTTCTTAGGGCTCCAAGGAGGGATTCAGGCAACCAGAAAACACAGCCAAAATCTTCAACCAGAAACCTGAGATCCAAACAGCATCTTGGGCACTGCACTTCCCTCAGGGGCTGGGACAAACTGAGCTACAAGCAGAGCATTTGCCAGGCAGCAATCCAGTAGAAAAGTCACACAAGAAAGACAGATAAACACAATGAAAAGTGAGGGGTGCCCCAAACTGGAGCCCAGACAACAAAACAGCCTGGAGGGGGGAAACAATCTGTGGAAGGTTGAATGGTACTTTATAAACTAATTTATTTACAGAAATCTCATCTCATTTCTGAACAAACCACCATGCTACCCCAGCACAGTGCTAGTTGAGAAAGGGATGGAGGAAATTGCTAGAGACCCAGAGGATTTACCATGGTTTCCTAGAGAACCAGAACAGCAAGCAGCATCCCCCCAGACATCATCAGGCAATCCCAGCCCCTCCAGTTGCAATGGGGACGAGGGGACGATGCCATGCTTTCACTGCTTGCTCTGCTCCAGCCCAGCATTAGCTTTGCCCCGAACCTGTGCCCTGCACCAGGGGCAGAAGATTTGTACCCTGGAAAAGGGACAGCCTCTTCCAGAGTTCGACTAATGGGCCTTTAACTTCCATTTGCAAGACAGAGATATTTTTCCCCATTGCAGGTTTCATTTGCTGCGGTCTTATTCCCACTGTTTATCTGGATCAACTCTGACCGCTTCTATAAGCAACATAACATTAAGTACAAGAGGAACAACAAAAAAAAAAATCAGATTTGGGCTTTATCCACTCAGGATCAGGGGTTTAGGATTTAGTATTAATCCATGTCCTAAAGCAGATCCTTCCTAGCAATGTCAAGACTGCTTGACATTCATGATTTTACTGAAAGTCCAGTAATGTTTAAAGGTGCAGTTAAACCCCTGGTTCCTGAAGGCAGGTCAGAAAGTGAAAATCTTGGCTTGCCTGTATTAAAAAGTCAGTTTTCAGTGGTGCTGTGGCTGTGGGGAAGTCTGTGACCCAAGAGTAACTTAAAAGCTTGGGTGTCAGCTGCCAAAAAAACAAGGAACCTCTCAATATATATATTTAATGTCCTAAGCTACTAAGTCAACCTCATGATTTTTGGAGCTTGAGTCATGACTCTGAAATGCTCAGAGCACACTGCTGGTCCAGAATTAATCCACTGCAGTATCTCATTGTGAATGGGAATCCCTGTACCACCACCAGCACCTGGAGGTCTTTGTCCCAGCATCCCCCACTATGGCAGCACCCTGTTGCACTGCCATTAACAATCCCAGTTTGTTGGAGAAGTACATGTGAAATCTGTTCTTTCTGTAGGTGAATTCTGGAGAAGAGGGTGTTCAACTCTAAATTGCATCATTCTGCAACTATTAACCCTGCTTTTGCTGGGATTCAGGAGGAAGATGGCAGGGTGCAGGCTCCCCACCCTCAGATGGGCAATAGCTCAATCACTCTGGAGCCACTCATTCCTGTAGATTGGGGATGTCCCCAACCCTGCTGTGAAGTGAGGAGATGTAAGATGGAGATGTGTGAAGATGGAAAGTGGTGACTGGCAGGGCCCTCAAGGGAACCCAGGCCAGTGTGGGAAGCAATGGAGGGAGGGAGGATGTTTTATGTTGTTTATGAGTTTGTTTGCAGCTGGTAATGCCTTCCCCAGCTTCTCTGGGATCAGAGTTTTTTGTCACTCTTGTTAAGAGCATTCATAAACCTCGTGGAGCCTACTGTGTTCCCAGCAATGCGAGGAACAGGTTAAGCTCTGTACATGTTTTGTCCTCCCAGTAATTGTTACTGGAGAAAAGAAGGGGCTGCCATAGGTACCACAGGACCTCAGGCAGGCTCTCTTGCCACTGCTGCCAGGGGCATCCAGCAGCCCCAGATCTGAAGACACTTCCTAGCTTAAATTTTTGAGCCTAAATGAGTGTGGCCATCTCTGCCTGTTCCTGAGTCAGCCTTATCCTCTGCTGAAATGGCCCTCCTCTCCTTGCTGCAGGAGAAGTCCCTTCCCAGCCTGCATTTTGCCTCTTTCAGCAGAGTTTCTCCCAGCCCTATTTCTTAATAGCCCTTCTCAAAGCCCATAAATGGAAAATTCCCAGTCCTGACATTCTGTTCTCAAATGCACTGTAGCTGAATAAGTTGCCTTACCTATGAGATATAAGGAAGGCTATTGCCGTAGATGGGCAGCCCTTAAATTTTTAAATTTTTCCTAGCTTCATGCAAAAACACGTCCCATGCATGCTCTAGCAGGGCACTGAGACCTTCATTCACTGAATGGTCCTCCCACCACTGTGCAGGGACCTCACATTTCTTGTGTATCACACTGTGGAAGGCAGCTCTGGGTAGGGAGCACAACCACCTAACGCTGCCAGCTGATACAGCAGAATTTAATACCAGCCCCTTCTGCATCACGCTAGGACAGCCTTGCCAAGGAGGCATCTGCAGGAGCTCCTGTTTTTCACACCTCCTCTGGACCTGCAGAGAGCACACATCCTAAATTCAGATTTTCCCCTGGCCCTAGACCCAGCACAATGATTCATCTGTGCATTTACTTAAAGGGTCTCACTGTTGACCAATCCAAGGTTTCTTTCTTAACCACAGTTAATTTTGGTATGCAGAAAATGCCTGGGTAAAGACAGGAATCTAGCAGAGTTTTCAATGACTGCAAGCTGCCTGCTAACAAGAGACTAATCAGCTCTCCATGGTTAAGTCCCATTTTCCATCACTGAAGTTTTGTGGTTATAACACTGACTAGCAATATGGAGAATAACTGGAGGAAAGCCTCACCTGAGGAAAGACTGAGCTGAAACACTCTTAAAGGTCTGGGTCTTCTCTAATAACTATGGGCATGCAAGAGCTTGTGGGTTTTTCAGCCACATGGATTCAGGCTCAGGAAGAAAATACAATCCAGCACTCAACAAATCTTGGCTGTAGTTTTGTAGCATGGCTGAGGGTTTCCTCCCTGTAGGAAAGACTGAAGTCAAATATCTTTATTTGCATATTAGTGGTGGTGGAAGTTGCTTATGTGCAATGAGAAGAGACCATAGTCCAAACAGTTGAAGACTAGAACAAGATTGATTTACTTCTGTTTTGCATAAGCCTATAAATTCTCCAGAACTCACTCCTTTTCCTGAGAAACTGGTATAATCTGCAATAAATTTGACTAAAGTCACTTCAACACAAAGATGATGCAAGGGACACGGATTCCTCAGGGATTTCAGTTGGAGAAAAAACCTTTAGCCTTTTTGACAGCTTTTCATGATCTACCAGCTGCATGCAAGGCGGGGAAAACCATCTGTTTCTTCCTCATGTTGATAGCAATGGAAAGGGAAAGGACCATCAGGAAAGTGCTATGCTTGTACCTCAGCATCAAACAGCTGCAAAGGGCTGGGGATGATGGAGAGGCTGCAAGAGGAACTTCCTCAATCAGGGGTTCCCCAGCACTGCCTGAGCATTTGGGTGACTAGCGCCTTGTTTGCTGCAGCTCCCAGTTACAATGCCGGCTAAGCAGCCCCTATGGAGGAAAAAGGCTGTTATGAGGCTGTTCTGCTTCTACAGCAATCCAGAAACACACCAACAGCCCCAGGCACAACTATGCCTGGTCTGATCCTGGAGCTGCCCTGATTTGTTGGTGGGAGTGTGGAGCCTCTGGGGGCAAGGGGTCTAACTTTGCATTCGGAAGCATTTTGATTCAAGCTGTTAAATGCGCCTGGTCATGAATCCATGATGCAAATAAACACGACAGCACTTATGTAAGGAAAAGGAACTTGTGGACTGCATACAAAATGTTCTGGTGATGTATTTATATCAGCTCCAGCAGTATTCATTAAAATAGATGGTAATTGCAGCACTTCAAAAGCAGGGTGATAACAGAATGTAGAATGTAGCAATTTCCACACAGCATTTACCTTTAATGCAAGGTTTTATCTTCTAATTTGAGCTACTGATCACATCTTCGTGTGTAACCACATGTTTCTGCTTGAAAATAGGCTAGGTGCTACAGATCATGTGTATTTAGAGAAGTGCGTTTTTATATCTGTTTCAAATTACAAGCTGATTCTCTGCTGAGATGCTCTCTGTCTGGGACCAGCCAGGAAAAAATACTCAAAATGTCATGAATTGAGGGCTGTTATACTGGGGGATAGACAGGGTTTCTCCCAGCAGCTGCCCAGTGCCCAGGCAGTTTTCCCTCTCTCCAAGCCATCCTGCCACAGTCTGAGTTAGAAACAAGCTCAGCACAGGCCATGATGTGGCTATTCACACCCAGACCACACTCTAGCTCCACATCTCTTCCTTTGCTCTTCATCCAGCCCCATGTACACAGTGAGGACCTTGACCTCTGTAGCAGCTGCTGGGTCCCAGGCAGCAAAGGCAGCATCAAGCTCAGCATAAAAGCACCCACAGCTGCTGCCCACCCTGAAGTTGTCAGGACCATGATCTGCCAGCCCAGCTGCTGCCATGGAGAGTTTATTGTGTTGGATCCATCAGAACTCAACTCCATCTGGATCCACATGTAAAAAATCTCCAATCAAGCTCTCACTCCATCCAACCAAAAATCTTTGGTATATTTGCTGGTTGCCGATTTATATCTGAGTACCTTCCTTCTTATCTAGGCTACTGAGGACTTTGGTTACCTTGGGACCAGGGGCAGATCCTCTGTTATCTCAGCTGCTAGTGTCCAGCTCTGCTGAACCACACACATCAGCAACTTCAACCACCACAGAAAGCCAGGGGAAGTCAGAGAAACAGCCTGGAGCTGCTTACAATCATTCATGAGTCTCAAAAATGGTTCCATTAGAGGCAGCCAACTCAGTGATGGAAGGCCTGCAGGAGGTCATAGAATCATAGAATCATAGAATCATTTAGGTTGGAAGAGACCCCTGGGATCATCAAGTCCAACCATCAGCCCTATTCTACAAGCTCTCCCCTACACTAGATCCCTCAACACCA
>VZTM01041591.1:262375-298092 GCA_013400555.1 Jacana jacana | reverse complement strand
ACAGGGGGACAATCACCTCCCTACTTCTGCTGGTCACACTATTTTTTATGCAAGCCAGGATGCCATTAGCCTTCTTGGCCACCTGGGCACACTGCTGGCTCATGTTCAGCCTCCTGTCGACCAGCACCCCCAGGTCCTTTTCTGCCAGGCAGCTCTCCAGCCACACTTCCCCAAGCCTGTAGCGATTCATGGGGTTGTTGTGGCCCAAGTGTAGGACCTGGCACTTGGCCTCATTGAAGGCCATGCCATTAACATTGGCCCATCTATCCAGTCTGTCCAGGTCCCTCTGTAGAGCATCCCTGTCCTCAAGCAGATCAACACTCCCACCCAACTTAGTGTCATCTGCAAACTTACTAATAGTGTTTTCTATGTCCTTATCTATATCATCAATGAAAATATTAAAAAGGAAAGGTCATTGCATCCCAGTCTACGTCACTGGATAACAGGCAATACATTTCCAAAACCCAGTGTTTTTGCCTTGAACATCCTCATGTGGGTCTCTAGGAGTAGCTAAAAAGCAGCTGTTGTCTACATATAAAATCCTTACAGATGGCAGTTAGAATCAGGAAATGGAATTCTGGATTTCATTCAAATATTAAAACTGAACACTTGGGTGAAAAAAAAATGGACAAATTACATTTTCAGCTATTCAGGTGGACCTCCCCCTAGCTCTCGAGGAAAACTAGAATGTTTTAATGAAAATGTTGTGTTTCGTCAGAAGTTCTCACTGCTGGGAATAAAGGAGGTAAACATTTTTATAGGGATTATTTATTAAATACCAGTGTCCTGTCAAGGCAGGGGATATTCAATCTTTTTTCAGGTTTTCTTGTATACATTAAATCAAGTCTCAGACCCATTCAACATTTATAGGCTCCTTTCCACATCGTATTGGTCTCTACAAGTGCTGTTATTACAGCTTTCCCTTCCAACTACTGTTTTTGTCTGCACCCACCTGTCCTCTCCTTCCTGACAGCCACTGGGAACCATAAGCTGCAACTCTAGAAGTGGTTAAGAGAAAGCTTTGAAAAGGTTTTCAAAGAATATTCAGCAAATTGTAGTAGTTGATGTAACCTGTATGTCAGGGTCAGATGGGCTGAGAGAGGACCTGCTTAGAGGTGCTGCATTGTTTTGCTGCAGTGATGACTTCCCTCCCGCCTGAACATGGCAAGTGATGTTACCCACAGCTATGTAAGCCTTGTCTTTTCTACAATTCCAGTCTGGACATGGCCACTAAGTGCTGGCTGGCCATTTGGCCAAGCTGCTGCATTGCTCACTGCAGTGACAGGCTGCCTCAGGAGGGGAGGGACAGGGACTACCACTGAGGATAAGCTGTGGGGCCAAGGAACAAAGCTCATCTGCAGTCCTCTAGTGCTGCTGATCTGGATGACACGTCACATTTACAGCATGGCAGCCTCCTGGTCCTGTGCTTGCTGGTCATCAGGGTTGAGTTCTTTGAGATCTCATGATGGAGCATCTTGCACTGGTGGAGTGGGAGCTCCTGCACGTGAGTCAGGACAATCCCAAGAACAAATCCAGGCTGGGTAGAGAATGGATGGAAAGCAGCTCCAAGGAGAAGGACTTGGGGGTATTGCCTGATGAGAAGCTCAGCATGAGCCAGCAATGTGTGCTCACAGCCCAAAAAGCCCCCACATCCCGAGATGCATCCCCAGCAGCATGGCCAGCAGAGCAAGGGTGGGGATTCTCCCCCTCTGCTCCACTATGGGGAGAACCCCTTGCAGGGCTGTTTCCAGCTCTGAAGCCACCAATGGACATGGACGTGTTTGAGCAGGGCCAGAGGAGGCCACAGAGATGCTGCAAGGGCTGGAAACCTTCTGCTGTGAGGGCAGGCTGAGAGAGTTGGCGTTGTTCATTCTGGAGAAGAGAAGGCTCCAGGGAAACCTTAGGGTTCCTAAAGAAGAGTGACTCTTGGTCTGGGAGGGGAGCAATGGGGTAAAGAGGAACAGTTTTAAACTGAAAGAGGGGAGATTTAGATTAAATATGAGGAAGAAATTCTTTGCCATGAGCATGGTGAGACCCTGGTCCAGGTTGCCCAGAGAAGCTATGGCTGCCCTGTCCCTGGAGGGGTTCAAAGCCACGTTGAATGAGGCTTTGAGCAAGCTGGTCTGGTGGGAAGTGTCCCTGCCCAGGGTAGGGGTGTTGGAACTCGATGGTCTTCAGAGTCCCTTTCAACTTTAATCCTTCATTGATTCTATGAGCAGCACATTCAACTCCTTTGTCTAAAGGCAGTTTAGGAGACACTCAAGAGGAGTCCCATCCTTCCCCCTGCCAGCAGTGGATCTGTGAAGGACTATTTAAATGAGCAGGCAAAAGGGGATGTGAAGAGCAAAACCCAGTTTTGCTCTTTCCTTTAAAGAGCCTCCTTTCCTACATTCCTTTAAACCCTGATGATCCTCTGCTTTTCTACTAGAACATGTATTTCTTAAAGACATTAAAATAGATCAGACCATAGGCCCAGATGTACAGACAGTAAGAACTTTGCATATGTAAGGGTTTCAGGACTAGATCCAGTTTTTCTGTGTTTAAGCCATACTTAAACAAAAATGCTTCTGAATATCAGCCAGTCAATGAATTCCCTTTGGTTCAGTCTTGCTGAATTGGGTTAATCAAGCTTACTGAGCTATATAAATACTTGAAATTTTTTTCCCCCCCCCCCCCTATTTTTTTTTAAACTCAGCATTCACAGAAGTTGCTGGTGTCTTTTTAAAACAACTGACAAAGTAAAACTCACACAGTGCAAGAGAAGTGAGACTGTTCCATGTGTTGTTTTGCTCAATTTGCTAAATCGCATTAGCACTGACAATAAATTTCTGCTCCCCACCCTAAAAAGTTAAAACATCTCAGCCCTTTGTGTTATTCGTTTGCATTTTTTGTAAGAGGGAGACCTACCCGTTGACGGACTTCGCTGCCTTTGCACTGAGTGGTTTAGCAAATGTGTTAAATGTTATCATAAGAGCTGAATTGTAAAGTGGTGAAATCATCTGAAAGTGAAACAGGCCCAAGAAGCACAGCACAGTTCACGTCCGTCCATGCTCAGTCACAAATATTCCCTTGATGATTGCCAAGAAAATCTGTTATTTTTCAACAAACACAGTGGCAGAAAGTTGAAAGCAAAGGGAATTTTTCATCATTGGCTCCTGTTGTATGTTTGCTGTCTCACTCAGCTAATATAGAGCCCAAACTCTACATAAAAATTAAGGCAAGTGGGATGAATGAATTTTTCAGGCTTTTAAAAAATACACACATATTAAGTCTAAAGACCCTCTCTTGCCTCTGCAAAGCTCCAGGGCCATGGGGATAGCAGGAGGGGTGCATTGGATGCTGTAGTCCCCAGACTTCCTCAGCCACAGGCAGCTTTGCCGCTGGGCACATCTCCCTCAGAAACGTAATTCACTGTGCAGGAAAGGCAAGTAACAGCTCCATGTGTGCAGCCAAATTATTTGTCACCTCTTTTCGGAGATTTTTTTATCTTCTGCACTGGGAAGTGTAGTTCACATTCTCCTGATAAAAATGACAGCAGATTTGAAAAAGTGAATTTGTTTCTGCTCTGCCAAAGCCAACCAATGCATGCCTGTGTTTTCCTTTCAACAGAGATGAGTCGTTTTCTAGGATTTACCAACAGTTACTGAGCAGGATTTCAGCCCCCATTCAGATTTTATCTATTTCTGGAGCTAGAATATGATGGTAACATTCAGTCACCTTTGAATGCCTCGCTGATTTTAGCTAAGAAATTTCTTACATTATCTATTGGAAGCAAACCCTTTATTTCTCATTACTATCTCCCAAATCAACATTTAAGTGTTTTGCAGTACTTGTATCATGAAATATACTCTATCAAAGTCCTTAAGATCTACAGTGTGTGTCAACGTGAAACTGCTTTTATGTCTGTCTCTTATCTTTTACAGCTAATTAAAAATAAGAACTGCAACTCTATATTGCACTGCTTACAAACTGAGAGCCCTTCTCCTGCCCTCCTGAGCCAGAGCTGTCATCCCTGCAGTGAGAGCAAGAGACAGTCCCTGCCCAGACGTGTTCTGGAAACAATTGGCCAACATTCCTTCTCCAGCCTTCCACCAGCCCAAATCCCATCAGAATATCACACTCCCGATATAATACCCAGAACCGATATCTTATGCTTTGTTCTGTAATGAGATGTGCCCAAGGGGCTAATTCAGCATGGTTTGGACACTAATTGCTTGGCATCTCTGCTTGCCTTCAGATACCTTGTTACAGCAGCTTCATGAGTTTGTTCGATGTAATGAATGGAATGAAGCTGGGCAGCAGCCAGTTCTGCCAAGAGGGGCTTCAGTTCCTTGCAGCACTTGGGACAGAAAATTATGCCCAAGGCACAGAGCTTCGCATTGCCTTGTCTGGCAGTTAAAGCACCTCTCTGGGCTTGCAAATGGCAAGCCATGGGGCTCATGAGGCTACAGCCCATGGCGGGGGGGCCCACAAGGCAGAACTCAGTCCTTTGCTATGGGAAGGATTATATCAAACAGGTGGAATAGTGCTCAGGGTCACACTCAGAGCCCCAGTCTGTGAGCACATAGAGAGACTTGAAAGAAGGTAACAAACGGAGCAGGATGCACAGTATTAAATGCATCATTAGTGTGGAAGCTTTGTTTAAAGCCAACAAGTCTTCCCCTAAACAGAAAGGCTGGAAAGGTTGAAATGCCAGATTCCTGTAGGAGAGAAACTCTGACGTTCCTCACTTTGTCCATCATCACTGTGCAAACTGCAGCACAGCCCCTTGCCACTGCACAGAGCCTTGGTTTCCCACATGCCTGGATCATCGTGTTTGGGTTTTCAGAGGCAGAACAGTTCGAGCTTGCTGCTCTGCCTCCTGCTCCACAGCAAATAAAGCAGGCTCAGTGCACTTCTCCAGACAGCACGATCTTTCTGAAGGTGCTTGTCCTGAACACTTATTAAAGACAACTTCACATCAAACCCAGGCAACTCATCACTTGGGATTAGACAATGTGTTCCCTTCTCCCATGCCACTCGTTTGCAGTCAAGCCCAAATAAATACCATTGCTTTAATTCCAGACCAGCATCTCCATCTACGTGTAGCCTCTTGAAGATCTGGCTGTGCCACATGCATCTCTAACAAACATATGGTTTTAGATGTATTATCTAAACTTACCATTTTTCTGCTGCTGCAAACTACAGAATAGTTTTTAGCTGACATTCCACAGAAGCTCTGTAGACAATGGTTGATCTCCTGTGGCAAATACCCCTAACCAGAGAATTATGCCAACATTCTCGTGAATTCTCTGATGTAATAGTTTGAAGGACTTCAGTGACCAGAACTGAGTTGCTCGGAATATTTTGCTCAGAGAAACCAGTGTGTCCCACAGCAACATCTACCACTCATATCCTGAGCTCACTGACCTCCTGGTGCCTCTAGACCTGCCTCAGCTACCCAGCAATGCTCACTTACCTTGTGGGGAGAGGTACACCAGATCAGGCCTTGAAGCAAAGAACTGAAACTGAGTGGACTTCAGGAATTCAGGAGAATAAATGAAAAAGCCCAGAGGCTAAATGTTAAGCTGAGTCAGAGACAGCTGAAGTTTATTTATAGCAATCACTACCAATTTCCATATTAATAATTCTTAGTGGATTTGTCCTATTTCTTGGCTAAACAGTAAATAATCGGATCTAGTCCAAGTATTGATCCAGAAAATTACTTGCTTCTATTGAGTAAGCACAAACGCATTTTGAGGAGGTCATGACTGAATTATCCTGTTACTTTTCTTATAAAACCCTTTTCCCCAGTCTTGGCTGACATTTGCTCTCAAAAAGGAAGCTAAAGTAATTATCCTAAACAATAGAATTGTTAAGCATCATCTTAGCATAGGAGTTTGAGATTCAAATTTTGTTGCTAAACTTTCTTGCTAAGCCAGGCTTATGGTTCTTTGACAAAACTGCCTCTTCCAGGATTTTATTTTGCTTTTTTCCCACTTGTGAACTTCCTTCCATTCATCTGCACAGGAAAAATACAAGTTTTTCCTAAGTTGTTAGGAATTTCTTTTCCATGGGCAATGGTAGTATTTAATTCTGCCACCAGGAAAATCATCAGCTCTAAAGCACTGTTCAAGCTGAGCTTTGGCAGAAGAGAAGCTCTGAAGTGAAGATCCTTTCACCGCAGTGAGCTGTGTCTCAGAGGCCACACAGCTGGAACAAAACTCAAGAACCTTCTGTGGCCATTCTCACCCACCAGCTCCAGCTCTGAAGAAGTCACTGGCCAGCTCTGGCATCGCTCCTTGCCATGCTGTGACACCCAGACACTCCTGTCTTGGATAACACCCCAACATGCTCCTGCAAGCCTGTGTCACCCCACCAAATACACAAAACCAGGTTCACCTGTGTATTTAAGGCTGGCTGTCCATGGGAGAAGCCACACTTATGAACAGACAAGGTTCCCACACATGGGCAGGAAAGTGGTGGCAGGTGGACCCCATCAAGTGGGCCAGAGCCAGGTAAGGGCAGTGTTGCAAAAACAGAGCTGGGCTCTCAGACTAGCTTAACCAGTTGAGATTACACAAATACAGCTTTGCTCTGGAATTAGTTTTAGATGTTTCAAAGGCCAAAACAGGTCCCCAGCAGATAATGCCTCATGTTTTATTTGGTTTTATACATATGAGGTTTCTTAGAGCACAGAACAATCTCATGTAAGAGATGTTAATGAAACCTTTCAGCCATAACATCCCCAAACTGCAGGAAACACTGGAATGTTAAATAATAAATATTTTGCAAAAGCAGATTATGTGTTGTGCTTTCTCTCAGTCATTGTCTGCAGCTAGCAGACCTAAACTGCAGTCTCTTAAGCAGTATACTTCTGCAATACTTTGCTGCTTGACAAGTACAACTAAAGATGTGCAATCAGAGATAAAAGCTTAAGAGTATGCTCCCAGGCTATCACAGCCCTAGCAGCACATCCTTGTGGGGACTGGGTGCCTGTTATTGCTAGAGTGACACCAGCTTCTATAGGAGCACAACAGATAACATCAAAAGGCAGCAACGATGACAGTTATCCACAGAAATCAGGAACACCCACTCCTTTTTGCTGTGATGACCAGACAAGGCAGAGAACTTTTCATAATGCTTTTCAATAAGTTGGGATTTTTTTTAGCCCAGATTCAAAATGGATTACAAGCAACCTCTATACCCATACCTCTTCTCTTGCTGAACAAAGGTAGAGAACTGCAGCCATGCTCTGTGTCATGTTGCTGCTCTGCCCTAGGAGAGCTGCACAAATCCAGCTACAGCCACCCCAGGGACCTGGGAAGAAGGAGAGAACTGAGGGAGGAGCTAACAAAGAGCAGCTTGCAGCTTGCTCTGCTTTATAATGAGGCGCTGGGAATACAAATGGGATGCAAACGAGGAGCAGGTTTTATAAACTGAGAGTGGTACAGCTGCTTGTAAGAAGTGACTGAGTGGCAAGATCAGCTAAGGACTTCATAAACCCTGGAGGTTTTCGTCTATCTGGAGCTAGAGCAAATTGGGGGAGGTTGAAGAACTGCTGATAAGCAGAGCTGATGGAAAGACAGTCCTGCACTGATTGTGGTGGGTAGGTCAGAAATGCTCCTGTAGGTCTCTCTGTTTTCTTGGCTGTGATGCAAAGCATCTCTCCTGGCTTGTAAGTGGCATCTGGGAGAGGTCTGGCTCTATATAAAAGATGAAAAGCTGGTTTTAAAGAGGAAATGTACAAATGAAAGCTGTAACTGGATTAAGCTGGGAGGAGATCTTGCCTTTAGATTATTTGTGTCCTGTGTACTTAGCCTTGATCATACTTATTACAGACAGTACAGGCAAGGACTGTTTAAACTGGGAGCCAGGAGAGCTGAACTGCAGTGGGGACTGGTGGCTGGTGTGACTAGGCTGGTGTCAGGAGTGTGACTGTGGCTTTGGGCTTGCTTCTGATTCATATGTGCTATTTCAGGATGATCACAGGACAACAAAAATACACCAAAAAGTCATGTTTCTACTTTTTAATTTTCTTAATTATTTTTAATGCATCCTTGCCTCATGTGTTACCCTACAGAGGCCCTTAGAGTACTACTGTTACCTAGCACACAGATGGGATGATGCTTTGCAGGTGAACAGAATGCCAAGCCCTATCACAGGGTAGATACCTGTTGCCTCTTCCTCCAGGGCAGCTCCTGGGTGCCCTCTTGGGCACCTCTGCAAACAAGGACCATGAAGAAGCAGCTAGTCTGGGTTGGACTCTGTCCTTTGAGCCCCCCTAAGTAATGGTGGGAAGATAACTGATGTCTTTGACCCATCTTGAGCAAAGTGTAATCCCATCTAGGGAGCTGTGTTTGTGGCCACATCTCTTTTTATTCATCCGTGCTAAGCATGAAGACATAAACATACCTTGCAGCTTCTCAAGATGCTGTAGCTCTGTGAGTTACAGTAAGTAACCCTATGTACTCTTGGCCCCCAGCAAATGCAAGTTAGAGCTTAGTCAGGTGCTTTGCCTGACTGCTGGTCCTTGAACACTGACAGCTGACTCGCTGTAACACCTCAGAGCCAGGACTGGGGCTTTGTCTCTGTTCAGGAGACTGTTGGCAGGTCAGGAAGCACTGTGGTGAGCTCACCACTTCCCAGAGTGAAATCCTGACCCACTGTTTCAAATACAGAGATGTTTAGATTAAGAAGCTAATTTCTTTTTGCATGGAAGCATTTCACACAGTAAACAAAGGAAAGGGAGAATAGATTCAGACTTCACTTATGTGAAGACATGGAGACTATAGATTACTGTTTTGTTGTCTCAGTGCTTGAAATGACAGACTTTGAGGGCTTTTTGCCATGACAGATTCAAACATTGTCTCCCAAGTCCATATTTAGCCACTTGCTCAAGTTTTAAGAGTACCAAAACCTCTCCCACTGAGGTCAGACGGGATGTTTCTGGAGCGAAGAGAGGACCTAGATGCTCAGTCTTTTTTCATAAACAGACTAACTATAGAAGAGAATTCTAACTTTTGGCTTGTTGATTTTTGTAGCTGTAGTTTGAAAGCAGTTTCGTTTTCTGAGCTGACCTTGTAAAATGTGTTAGGAATATTTTCTGCTTTCCATATCAGGAAATGTTATTTGCATCTTAGACTAATTTTTCCTTTCTAAAAAGAACTAAATGATGTAGCAACAAACTGCAAGCTAAGAAATTAATTTCATATTTAAAAATACAAGTTTTTATATTTGAACCTTTTTTCTCACAGGGGAGATATAGTCCAGTGTCCATCTAGTTCTGTGTTTAACTGCTATAATTCAATTAGTATAAGTCTGTGTAATGCATAACAGTAACACTGTGTCTCTGCCTTTGCCATTGCACATACAAAGACTGTAAGTTTTAAAACACGTCTGTCTTTCTGCAGGAACAGTGTCCTGGTGCTTTGGGAAGTGCCTTAGAGATCAGTCCCAGCAGTGGAAAGAAGCTGGCTTGTAAAGGCCAGCTCTGAGCCTGGGTGACCACATCTGCATCACTCAGAGTGGCAAGCCCTAAAGAAGAAGCTGATGCTGTGGAGGAAGAACAGGGTCCTGCTGGGGCTTAGGGCGACAGGTCTCAAGGATACCTGTGGCTGTGACACACCACTGAATATACCCCTAGCCGTGTCCAGACTGGTGAGATGAGACACTTTCAGGTAGAGGAGCACATGGAATACTGGCTAATGCTGCCTGGCACTGACCCACAGTTCTGCTTGCAAATAGCCCTGAGTGGGGAGGAGGGACAACCCCCCAAAATCTCCCCATGCCGCATCACAGCCCAGTTGTTCCATGGGTCCTGTGCCCTCCTGCAGGTGCCAGGCTGAAGTGAGATCATGTACCCTGGCCACCTTTTTCAGGTCCCACGAATGCCATAGCAAATGCCAACACTCAGCCAGCCTGAACTGGTTCCACAATCAACCAGATGGCAGATCACTGCTTTGTTTTCTCTGTAAGAAGATCATCCCACAGGCTTCTTCAGGTGTGATCCATACTGGGTGCAGTGAATGTAAAACCCCGTTTTAAAGAGCTGGATTCAAGAAAGAAACATTGGCACACTTCACCTGGGTGTGGTTACTGCCTGCACTGGATCATACCTTGCCTGCCTGTGATGGGCCTGTCTCCTGAGAGGCTCTTGCTCACAGTATTTAGAAAGATGCATCAGTGCTGCAGAATCCAGATCACCCCAGGATTTCTCCCTTCTTCTTTGAGGAATGTGAAGAAAAGTCTCATTAATGTTAGCAATAGGACACGCATAATTTACTACTATTATTAAAAGGAGGTTGCTGAATGGATGAGAATTCCCTGAACCAAATAGATGGCATTGCTCACACATGGGAATGCTATATAGGGATATGTTCCAAGCAGAAGGAAAGGATACAAGATTACATCCTTGGAAGACACTAATATGAGTGTCTTCCTTAGTGAGCAGCTCCTGCATCCAGCCTGTCACCACTGATTGTGAAGTGACAACGGCCACTCTTTCTGATGCTATTCATGTGATGGAAAAATTTACCTTTCTGAATTGTCCTAATCATTATCTAGCTTCATTACTAACTATTTGCAACTTAATTTCAATTTTCCCATCGTAGTTCCATTTTAAAAATACTTGATCTTGAAATTGCATCTTCGTGTAGGCAAACTGTGATTAAGTCACTCTCCTTTCTTGTCCTGGATAAATCAGCTGCTCAGCTCCATGCTCTCTTGCTGAAGGTATGTTTCTAGACTGCAAGTAACTTCTGTGGCTCCCCCAAACCTCTTCCATTTCAAAGCAGGACCTGAGACTGACAACAAGGTTTCAGACCGCACCAGCAGAAAGTCTGGGTTTGCAGCAGTCTAAACACCTGCCACCACATCATGTGAGGGTAGCTGGAAAGTACCATGCCCTCAAAATGGAGCAAGCCACCAGCAGTCAACAATTTGCCTAGTTTATGTTCCATTACCCAAGGAAATATTTCAGAATATTGAAATTTACCCAGGTTTTACAAATAATCTGCCTTGAGCACAGTTTGTCAGCTCTCTGTAATTTAACTACTTCACTAATAACCTGATCTCAATTATGTGATGAGTTCAGTGATGGGGCAAGTTCAGCTGCTCTGGTCTCAGCCCATTGGGACCACTGGTGATGGGCAGGAGTGACTGCCCCAGGGCAAATGGGGCCAATGGCTTCATGCCCTCTATTATTTCATTCCTGGATTTCAGGAATCAGAAATGCTGATAGAGTGCTTTGTTAGTCTCCTTGTATTGTTGCTTTGCATCACTGCCTAGTCCAGGTAGATGAAGAGGGTGAACTGGAGAGGAAATGTCACTTCCAACAGTCTGTCCTTTACAGAAAGTGAAAGTAGTCAAGAGGCTGGTAATGAGATTTTCAGCTCATTAGTGAGAAGATGACAATTCTGGCATCTGCAGGGTTAGTTAATACTGATCTACCATAATTTTAAAATCTCATTTCATCTTATTTTTTAGCAAAACTCTGTAAAAGTTACTTGCAGTGGTAGTATGGTACCTTCACTGTAGTTTTTCTTCAGTAATTCTCCGGATCTGAGGATACTTCAGATTGCTTTTAGGATAGATTCCAGCACGGTAACATCTCTTTGCACTCTCAAGATCACAGAGATGGAACTTCAGGCATTCAGCAGCCCAATTTCAACCATCATTGGGCTTCTTTGTGGAGTAAATGAGGAGATTTTTCTTCAGAAAAAGTCTGTTTGGAGGCAGAAAACTAGGAGCATGCGGCTGTGGGCAGAGCTGTGAGCAACACAAATTCAAAGCTCACATTTATCTTGCTGTAGAATGCAGCCTCACATCAATGATTCTTTCCCCACTTGCAGATGTCGAGATGAGATATGCCCATGAAAGCCTAATGCTCAGTCCTGACCCTGAATTTGTGAATTATGTAATGTCCAGCAGGTTTTACAGCAGCAGAGCAGAATGAGGAAAGCAGTAAGCCTCTCTGTGGTGCATGCAGGCAATGGTGAGCTACCCCTCTTTGCTCCTCCTCTCTCTTTGTCCTAAAATGTTTTTCTACGGAAGGATGAAAGTGTGCAAAGATGTTAAAGTCATTACGCAGGGTAAGAGTGTGGTTACAAAAATGTGGTAAGAATAGAAAAAGCCTGAAAAGCTTTCATTACATTAAGCTAGACTAAGACAAAGCATTTGTATTGCAAAGAGTGTTTCTTGTAACGCACCTTTTTTTCCCCAATAGCATAACACAGTTTATTCCCAAACTATCAGTGACAGAAGTATCCCTGCTGGTTTCTAGCTGTTTCCAGCGATACAGGTAGATGTAGCAGCCACTGCAGGCTGTACTGTCTCTATCTCCTGGAGCATGGCATCCTCCTATTTCTTCACAGTACACTCCATTCCAGGAACCAAGACTTATCACAGAAACATCTGACTTCTGCATGGCTGATCTATTCTGTAGTTCCCCAAGTCTCCTGTGCCACTGATGCTGATCATTGCTCCTTGTGATTTGTGCTAAAGCCTGAGCCTTGTATAGGGCTCCTTGAGATCAAAGAGAGAGGACCACAAGCAAGGACACTGCTTGCATCTTGAAATGCTATTGTGTCTAGTTTTTCACTGTCATCCTCAAGAGTGCTGGGCTGAACTGTCATGACTAACCAGGTCCTGTGAAACATCTGGCCTCTCCTGAGTCTGACACAGAAGGGAGGGTGTCTCATCAACCCTCTGAGGGCAGGGACATCAAGGTTTTTGTTTTCTTTTCTCTCTTTTGTTCTCTCTCTTCAAAGTTTGCCTTTCTTCAGAAGAGATGGAGAGGCAATCTTTGAGGAACACGTACTTCTGTTTTGCTCAATCTGAATTTGCTAGGGTGCTGAACCATTCTCTGACACTTCTTCCTGCTGCTCTTCAGTGGCTGTTGCTTGTTTGTCATGGTAGCTTGCATGCTTTTTTTCTGTGGAATAGATCCACCAGCAGCCAACAAGTACCAGCACTCCAGGTATGGTATACAGGGTAAAACTGCAGAATCATAAAACCATTTTGCAGAGTCTCAGTGATTGTGTGGAAGGTGCAGCCAGCGCTGCCCTCTCTGTGCTGGCACCCAGAGCAGGTCCTGGTGTTGCCTGCTGCCTCCCACCCATGCCAAACTGTCGTGGTTTGGCCTCAGGCAGCAACAAAGAACCACATGGCAGCCGCTTGCTCTTGAGGCCCTCCACAGTCAGAAGGGCAAAATTGGAAGAAAAAGGCAAAACTCGTGGGTTGGGACAAAAGCAATTTAACAGAATAACAAAACAGTAACAGTAATATGGATAAAGAAGTATAAAAACACGATTTCGATGCCAACCGCTCACTGACTGCACCTGGGACCATCCCTGGCTCGCTCAGTTGTTGGATAGTCTTCCCTGGCTGAGCATCGGTATTCTTATCTGTATTGTGGGTACAGGGGGTATTAACCTTGTTGGTACAGTGTTTGAGATCCAATAGGGAAATCCTCTTAATAAGACAAGAGGTTGTTATTAAAACATTTTAAATTCCTCTGTGACTATTTTCAAACTCTGCTTTGCCACATAATGGAAAAAATGTTTATTAACACCTTGTTCTTCTCTTGGCTGTGCTGCTATAGCCCCAGCCAGGTACTTGCTTTAGTATTGTCCCCTCATGCTCTAGTCTCCCTCTGTAACCTACCACCACAGGTCTCTGTTACCTGTATATTCCATGGACCACCATGAATGCTTTCATTTTTCCTACATGATCCTCACTCCAGGGGCCACTAGAACAAAATATTGTTTGGAAAAAGATGACTTCTCCAGTTCTTATCCTGATAGCTGGCAATGGCTGGAGCAGTTCTGTTTGCCCTCCCCAGGACAGAAACTCCTTTGCTGTGTTTCTTGGTGCCCTGTTCCCAAATGCTGCTGCCCCTCTTGCCACTGATGGGTTGTTTGAGCACATACAATCTCAGCTGGGTGGTAATAGTGACTGCTGACTGGTTTGGGCAAAGGAGACGTGTCAGTCTGTCCCCAATGAGTGCACTGCAGGGTGAGTTAATTCTTTATTTTACGAGGGCTGGCAGTGTTTGCTGACTTCCTCTCCTTTGGAGATGAGAGTGAAATGCTGCTTCCTCACCAGAGCCGGCCTCTGACCACCGCTGCTATTTGTTATATGCACACCAGAGATCAAGACTGACAGCGGTTATTACATTATTCAAGGGAAGGGGGCAGAAATTGCATTAAACAGAATGCGGGGAAACAGTTCAACAAGGGACAGTTTTCCTCAAATGCATCTTAAACCTCTTAGTGCACTGCTAGTATACCTAAAATACTCCTGAATTTGCTGTACACATTTCTTTTTCTCCATATTTTATGGGAGCCAGTGTTTTTCCTTTCAGGGCACAAGGACTGAAAGCACTTAAGAGCAGCAAAAGAAGACTGGTTCATTTGGCAAGCAGGTTGCTATTGTAAGAGCCAGAAATAACAAACCACTTCTGAAAGAGTATTGCAGTCAGGTACAGGGAAAGGGACATCTCCCTTGCATGGCACACAAGGTTCTCAATGTAGCTGCCTCCAGGAGGTGGAGCAGACCCTGGCTCATGCCTTGCAAGGGTCAGTGTCCAACCAGCTGTCCTTGGGCCATCCCTGTCCTTGCAGCACAGGGCTTGGTACAAGCCTGGTTCCTTCCACTCATAGAATCCCATTTCCTAGTTGTTTTTTCAGACTGCTGGTGCTCCTTGGTGGGGGTCAAGGTGATCTGCTGGAGTATGATTTCAAACTGTGTTAGAGTGCACTTGCTCTCAGTCATAATTTATTTACCTGGCATGCCTGTTGCTTGACCTCTGCTTTCTCTCTCAGAATGAAAATTAAGGGACCCCTAAGTGTGACTGCAAAGAGAACATTCAGCATCTATTATACAGGCTAAGTAAAAAAGCTATGGCAAGACAACAGACAACCTCTAGGTCTGCAAAATATCCTGTACCTGTTTGCCTTTGAGACATCCTGATGAAGTACACTCTTCCCAGAACATCAAAACTCACAGGTCAGGAGAAGTTGCTGGCCTGAGCCACCTGCCTTAACTTCAGCCTCAGGACAACGTGGCTGCGAAGAGGCTAATTTGCACCTGAAATTGGCAGGGACAGTGCAGCATCCCAACATCCAGAACCCCAGCATCTAACACCATGACATCCAGCACCCCAACATCCATCTCCCTGATATCCAACGCCTTGACATCCAAGATCCCAATGTCCAGCACCCTGACACTCATCTCCCTGATGTCCAGCATGTCCCCCAACTGCTACCAGTGTGGGGAGCAGGACCCACTGCAGTCAGTAGGCTGCTGAGCTGATGTCCCATGGTCACAGCCCTGCACCAGGACTGCCCACAGGACAAATACCTGTCTTCCTGCTACTGACACCATCTCTGCTCTGCTATTTCCTTCAATTAACCCCAGAGCGATTTCCTGACCGGAAGCATCTCCCTCACCCAGCAAGAGTTCAGCACCACCAGCACCTAGTGCTGTCCCTGATTTCTCCTCTGAAATTTTCCATCATTGGAGCTGATCAAATCTGAAAGGGATGGTTTTTGCAGAGATGCTATCCTTGCTGGTCCACCTCTGCAGCCCTGAGCTGCCCCAAGAGGCTGAGCAGAGTCTGCTGGACCTGCATGGCATTGGAGCGCTTATGAGTTGCGTGGAAAAAATGTTGAGCTGTGGGAAGCAATGATCTTTCAATAGCCACTGAAAAGTGTAAAGTCAGACATTTAAGAGCAGCCCTGGCAGAAAAACAAAGAGAAAATCTGGGTCAACTAATAAAAAAAAAACAAAACAAAACAAAAGAAGTTTTCCTTTACCCCCCTCTGGCTTAGAGCACTGCCTTTCCATCACATCAGCCTGTCTTGCTGTTCCTCTCTCACACATACCCCATCTATTCCTGCCCAAAAAGTGTTCAGAAAGGAAAACAACTCTGCTGAGGGACCATCAATTTGTGTGTTTTTCTACTGCAATTCAAGAGGAGAAAGAAAGGAAAAAGCCATGAGGTGGCATACAGAACAGGTCAGCCTGCAAAGGCAGCTGAGGAGTAGCAGCAGCAGCTGGATGTTGCCTGCACTGCCTGCAGGCAGCTCTCATGGTAGCAGAGCCATGAAGGGAAGGGGAAAGCAGGAGTGATGATGTGCACAGAGAGTCACAGTGGGACTGGAACAGGGATGGTCTCCTCTTCCTCACCCTGAATGCCTCTGAGCTAAGGGTGGGTAGACCTGCAGTGGGATGAGGAAATATTCAGGGAACTGGGGGGAAGGAATTCAGGGAATGGGGAAGGAGCAGCGAGTGGGGAACTGTTACTCAGTGGAGCTTAATTTAGTAACTCAGTTGAGCTCAGTTAAGTAACTCATAATCATAACATGTCACAAATGGCACCAAGCATCCCTTCATGAGCAGTTTAGCTCATTCTCCCACCCCAGACTGGATGGGGTTTGGTCTCCTGAGTAAACATATTGGTCAAGAAAGGAGAGCTCACCTCCTGCTGTCCTTTCACAGAGGCATGAAAATGAGAATCCTATTTGCTTTTAGGGTTTAAAAGGTATTTCAAAGTGAGTCCCAGTAGGGTGTGCTGACTCCATCCCCAAGCCTAGGTCCCCACCTGGACCCTTAGGCTATATCCTTGGGCTGGGGACAGTCTCCATGTGCTCACCATCACACCCACTGGGCATTTCCAGGCAAACTGCCTCACTTGGAAAGTTCCCGCCTGCATGGAGCTTATTATTTCCAACAGTGCTGGCTGATGCTGAGTGCTGGATGTGGAAGGCAATGCCCTGGGGAGCATCCTTGCTCTGGTCCAGACAGCTGCTTGCTGCGCTGGGCTGCACCCAGCATTGCCACATCACCGCATCCGAAGGGAGCGTCCTCAGGACCCACCTGGCCATTTCCTGCCTGGAAATGCCAAGTCCTCCTCCCCTTTAGGTGTTGCCTCACACAGTGGCAGTGTTTACAAGGCAGTTCTGACTCCCTTGCACATTTGCCTACATCCCTCTGCTCTGACCTTAGGGTGTCATCTGCAGCTTGCTGGGCACAAAATTCACTCGATTTGCAGAACTAGGGAAATTCTGCATTTTTATCAAAATCTTTTGATGTCTGGATAAATGAACACAATAACATTGGAGCAAATCTGAAGATTTTGAGAAAGCAGACTGACATTTTTAGCATCCCTTCCAATTCCACTTCTGATTTTTGAAAAATGCTGACCACTCTAATCCATTAAAAAAAAACCAACAAAACAAGCCAAAGAATAATTATGTATGAAAAAAACGTTTCCTGGAATATTTTGAATCACTCTGGAAGTGAGTTTCAAGATCCAAGAAAGATCTTTCAAGAGCTTTGGAGGAGACAAATTCATTTTTTCTTCAGAGCAGCAGGTACAGCTCCTGGCCGGGGAGCTGCACTCAGGGCAGGATTTGTCCCTCAGGGCTGCAGGCTGAGCTCCAGAGCCCAGGCTGCACAGAGCTGCATGCCTCAACAGCAGATCCACGACCAATTAATAATTATTTCTGCATTAGTCTGTGATGGATATTGTAATATTTTATATAATATGTTACAATATTATGAACATTGTGATATTTTCATTGTACATTTCTGCCCGTTTCAGGCAGCAAAGTCAACATCATATGTATTAGAGGGAGGGGAAGAGCAGAGAATAGCACATTTCCATGCAAACTTCTCTTCGGTTAGAGAAAGGATGGTGTTGTCCAGTGTCCCTGCAGGTTTATCTGCTCCTGCCCCTTCCCAAGCTTCTCTCATGGTCGTTATTTCTCTCTGTTATCTCCGTGTGCCATGTGTTTTCTGGGAGGAGGCTGTGTTTCCCCCTGGGACCAGGCATCTCATCTGCTCCTGTACATCCCTTCCCCGAAGGCTTGGGCTGCTCATGGTAGTCTCAGGGCACTTCTATTCTGAAAGAGGGCACCAACAGTTAGCACACAACTCAAATAACACCCTGCTCCTTCTGCAGAAGGGCGCAAGACCTGGACTGGTTTGGGAGGAAAAGATCTTCCTGTGAACCATGTCCCTCCCCAACAGCTGCTCCTTTGAATGACTTCTCAAAATGTCCATACGGCTCCAGGAAAAGCTCCAGAAACTTAAATTAGAGAGGTTTTACTCCGCAGACAAGACAAACATTGCCATTTAGTAGCCTTCTGAAATATGGTATTTCAGTGTCTCTTTGCACAATAGCAGCAGTATGAAGAAAGCTCACAAACACAGCTGGTCTAAATAATTATGTGTATGAAATTTAAACAGACTTCTTGGGCCTGGTACATACATCCTGGTGCTCTAGATTATTTCTAAACACAGAGCGCAGTGAGCATCAATTGACAACTTATGAACTATTGAAAAAGGATGCTGGGCTATTTCTGTACCCTGAAAGTGTGCACTGTCTGGACAAAATGGGAAGGAATAATTTTAGTTTTAGGTTTAGCTTTAGCAGGTGAACGGATTTAGACAGCTAAGTACATTTAAAATACCTTGGTCTGTAGTTTCTTTTCTTTTTCTGGAATACCTATTAAGTAGGAAGTTAACCATGTATTAACACAAACATACAAACAGCCCAAGCCCAGAAATGCTCAGTGAATTCTTTCTGAAGAGGTAGACAAAGGAGTCAATCTATAGCTCTGAGGATGGAGTTCTCTCTGCTGTTTTTTCACCCCAGGCAGTGGCTGTCGGTGGCTGCAGAGCCAGCAGATCCCCAGCACCTCAGGCTGTATTTGCTCCAGGCCCCAAACTCTTGTGTGACCCATATGCACAACCTGAAAAAATGAGAGAATTGCCCCCAGAGGATGAGCCCTGAGCCGTTTTTGCCAGGAGGTGACGTATGGCATGAGATCCACAGAAGGACAGGGGTTAACGGGCTCATTTGTCATCCTGTCCAAAGCAGTTGTCTTCCAGATATATTTCAGCATCTCAGATGTTCTGCAAGCTGCTGTCTCATGCAACTGTACTGCATTTTTGCAGGCACCACTGCTATGGCTTCACGTGGGGTGAAGAGTCCATATGCTGCCACGCTATTGTCACACTGCAAGCCTGGCACTACTACACAGGCTGACACCCTAGGAAGGGACTCCGTGCCCTCTCTTGATGGTGCTTCTAACACCAAAGCCAAAAATTATCCATGGCCAGTTAGACAAATTAGCAAAGTGAAGGGTTTCATTCACTACTTTCTTGGAACAGAGAAGGAAATACATATATCATAACCCCATATATTAATGAACATTTTTTTTTGTGATTTCCTTCTCTCTCCTCCAAAAATTCTTTGCCAGTTGAGACAATCATTGTTTGATTCTTAAAAACATGATGGCAGGCAGAGATATGTTCAATATGGGATAATAAAATAATAATTTTTATTTATATAATATGCACAAAAATTGCAAGGATTTTGTCCGCATAAGTAAAGGCAATACTAGATATCCATTGATCTACTGAAATCACTGGACCTACTGATCTTGGACACTATACCTGTGAAATTATCTGTCTTTTAGGAACATAGAACAATCAAGAAATAAAAGAGGCTGTGGAAGTCTCAGATAAAGGAGAAATACTTGTTGCAATGGTGAAGTCCTGGTAACAACATCATCTGCTTCCAGGTGCCAGGATCAGCAAAACTGGGTGGAATATTGGAACTGCATTTAATGATACTTTTCTATTTAAGTATTCAGAAGGAGAGCACAGCAGAAAAATATGCATTTCCTTGAGTTGCCAAAAGAGCACTGTGAATATGCCCAGTGTGAGGGTTCCAAGTGCCCAGGGTGGGTACCTACTGCTGGCACAGGGGGTCATGGAGCACAGACCAGGGCATCTTCAGTCACGGAATGGTCAGAAGAAGAAGCATCCCTTCAAAGTGAGAGTTCAGTGGCTTTTTTGCAGCTTTTTGCCTCTTAGCAGAATATTCCTGCCAGCAAAATTGTTTATTTGGATATTTGTGGAAGGTGAATCATAACCAAGGAATCACAGACACAGCTGAAACAGGCTGACGCCTGGTCCTCATTCTGGCTGCTCATTTTAGGAAAAGGCCACTGATTTACTGCCACTGACATTCAAAATAATCCTACAGAGCAATCAGGCCTTTGCTTCTTAGACATATACGTTGGATTTTTATGGCTATGCTGGGTAACAGGGAGGTTGTTTTGAAATGGAACCACTAAGTATAGTATAAACAAAAGAAAGAAAGAAGGGAGAAAACATCACACCTACTGTGATACCTTCAGCCTCAGCAGCCTGAAAGTTGAGTGACACTTCTGCAGGACAGCAGGCCAAGCAGTGCTGCTTTCCTCCAGCTTTCTCTGTTGTGCTGTAGATGAGTTGTGCAGGGTTCAGGAAGAGAAGACAGCACTCATACCTCCACTCCCCCGCCCAGGCTGGACCCCATGCTGCTGCAGGGGTGATGCTGGCTGCTGAAGATACTCTGCGGAGGGACTGTGCAGGTTCTGAGTACTGTGGCCCATATCCAAACAACATCACAGCATCAGCCTACAACCCCCTTGAACACAATATCTTCACCTCAATGTCTGGCAGGACCAGGAGTGTAACATGGTGAAGACTACAAGGAGCTCATCTGCTTGGGTGGGGCAGCGCATTGCCCACCTGGATATCTGGCCCAAAAACCAACCTCCAATATCAGGAAGACGCACCTTAAAGAGCAAAAATAAGGATGCATCCTTATTTTGCTGATATATGTGTGTTATTTTAGAGATCAGACACCTTATTTATGACAGGGTACCTTCTGCGGGAAGGGACACCTCTGGAGAATCTTCTCAAACTGCACAGGGGGAAACCGAGTGGCATGCTGTCTGTGTCCAGGCTTGTGCATGTCAGGGGTCTTGAGGGCTGGTTCTTCAGTAGTGTGGGAGCTCCCCAGGGCACAGCAGCAGCCTGGCACTTGTGCTCCTACCATTGGTTGTTCAGACCAGGGAAGGGACAAGTGCTGCAGCAGTGGTTTCTCCTCTCTGCACCTTGGTACCAAAGGCAGGAGTTTCTCTTCCTGCTGAACGGTGTTGTTGAAGCTGAAAGGTTATGTTTCAAAGAATTTCTGGCATTTAACATGCAATAACTTAAAATCTTATCAGGATCAAAATGCCACTGATATAAAAAGCCATTACAAAGGGTTTTTTTAAGGACATGACTTCCTTTGCTTTGCAGTGGATACAGTCCAAGGTAAAGTCCAACCTGAGACTGTCACACCAGCTAAGGGACACTCTTTTTGCTAATGCTGATACTGTTTTTCTAATGCATCTGAAGCTTTACTGGTGGGGTTAGTTGCTAACTCCAAAACATGAGCCACTGTCACTGCTGCTGTCTCTGGGTGGGACAGGATCTTCCCTGGGTGCTTCCCACAGAGCACCAGATCCTGGGGATGCACAGCTGGCAGGGGAAATGCCTCCAGGAAGGGAAACAGAAAAAGCATATTGTGACAGGATCTTCCATGCTGGAGCCCAGCAGACCATCCCCTCTGCACAGCCATGCTTCCCCTTCTCAGCTGTTCTCTGGGTAATCAACTCATGAATCAAAAAGCTGCTCTGCAAAGCCCTCCATAACCAAAGATGCCCCTTAAGTCAGTTGTTTGCTTCATGCTTTAACTACTGGAAAAGTTATATCCCATTTCAGAACAGGAGGCAAAGTACCTGTACGCTGAAGTCTCAAAGTTCTGTACAGTGAACATGCAAACACTGCTACAAAGTCCGTGGGCTGGGAGGCTTCTAGCAGGGAGGTGGGAAGGGAAGGGGGAAAATATCTCACCCTTCCCTCCCTCAACGCATGGCTGCCCTCCAGCTGAGCCACTCCTGCCTTTGCCAGTGCTAAGGGACAAGTCCCACATCAACACTCAGAAGGCTGTTTGGCCCCAAAAGGCATATCTGGCACCTTCTTGCCATAAAAAACGTAGAAGCCAAAACCCCAGGCTCCTCTGCTTGGCAGCACCCTTGGTTCCTGTGGTACCAACAGCCTGAGCTGCTGAACTCGTCTTGCTCCACGGCAAGGAGGTTCCATTTTTCTTGTCACCACCTCCAGTGCTGGATACTCCAAAAACCAGGCCAGAGGGGATCTACTGGGCAGGAGCTAGGTGCCAGGCTCAAGGGCTGATGAACTATGGCACCCAATGCTATTTGCAGTCGCGTGATTATATGTTAAAAATAAATACACAATCAGCTCAATGCAGCTGGGAACCTATTTCATCACGTGCATGCAAGGACACGGGTACAGGCCTGAGCTGCCTCCTTCTTAAACTCTTTAATGATTTTCTCTTCTGCAGGGTAGCCTCTGAGTTGCTGCCCATGAGGAATCCACACATCTCCCTTTCACAAAATGAATCCTCAAAGGCATTTGGGGAGAACTGAAATTACTCATGATTTTGACAACAAATACAGCTGAAAAACATTTTTGTTTCACCATCTTCTATTTCCCCTTTGTTTCATCTTAGGACCTCAAACTGAAGTTCTAAAATTGAATTTTTTTTCCATTACAAGTAACCTTAAGTATAAGGGGAGTTAAATATAGGGTTCAGAAACACAGCAATGTTCAACTTGAACCAAGGGCTTTTGATTGCTCAAGATTAAATATTTTCTCCTCCCCATCTTGCTAAACCAGACCTGTTCGCTTTTTGGTTTGTTTTGACCTCTCAGCTGACAAACACTCCTGCTCCTTTGCCTGCTCAAGGGGAGCTGTAACACCCAAGCAGTAGGTGCGCCTTGTGGTACATTTCGTATTTCTCAACTCTGTTCTTACTGCCTTGAGCTCTTCTAATTTTCAGTACATTTTCTTCTCTGCCAGCTGAGGAAAGGCATGTTCAGTGCTGTTATGGGGAGGCAGCCACACTGAGCAAGGGCTGTGGCAGGGCAGGCACATGGACTGCAGAAACCCGAGTGCCAGCATCAAGGTTTCTCTTTTGAGAAAGGAAGGATGCTTACACTTTCCCTTGGTGGACCTTTTTATTTGTCAAAGAGCTAACCTGAACTCAACAAGTTCTATTGCACATCTCACTTTGGGCAGAGCCAAGGCCATGAAGCTTCATTACCCTTCATACCTTTCTTCACAGTACTCCAGGGGCAGACAGGAACACAGCCGTCTTTCATAGTGAGTTTTATATTATCTACTCATCTGCTCTGTCAGAGCAACTTGTCTGGGTGGGCAGCAGAGAAAGCATCCCCATCCCTATCCCATCTCCATCCCTATCCCATCCCCTTCCCCATGTCTGTCTCCATCCCCATTCTCATCCTGTTCCCATTTCCATCCCTATCCCATCCCCATTCCCATCCCCATCCTCCCACATGGGGGGAACACAGGAGCAGCTCCTGCCATCACCCCCAGCTAAATGGGCAGCTGTCTTGCCACACTGACACTGCATGGGTTGTCTTCCCTTGCCACATTGAAGGTCAGCTGTCACTGCTGAAAGAATACTTACTTTGTGAGACATGAGGATTCAGAAGATTTGAGCTTGGCAAAGCGTTTTGGAGATTCATCGCGGCACAATATGATTATTTGGTGGATCCTTCACTTTCTGCACTGCATTTCACATGGGTTCCTAACACACTTTGCCTTAGAATGGGTATTTATCACACACTTAAAGCCAGTGTCCAGCTTGTCAGGGACAGCCACTTTGCCCAGACCAGCAGTTTGATGTGTGTAAGTTTCAATGTCTGCATGAGTGGCTTCTCTATTTTCCTTCTCAATCCCCCAGCATGGAATATTGCCATTCCTGATCCTCCTGCCAACAGCCGCTTGGGTTATTAAAATGTCAGGGGAGAGAGTCGTCATTGACAAAACCATAAACCCACCAGCTCTACAGCAAAGCTGGTGTATTATAGGTATTGCAGATAACTGTGCTGCTGGGAAACAGATAGCATAGACAATAAAATTCAAACAACAAGTGTTTGCCCAGTAGGTTGTTAACTTGCAGCAGGCTGCCAGAGGAAGCAGGGAGCAGCTCATACCAACCACCTCAGGGTCAAGGCCAGAGAAGCGGGAAAGGACGCCTCACGGATGATCTGCTGAAAGTCAGTTGGGACCCTACTGGGGAGATCAGCCTTTGTGGTCCCTTAGAGACAACTGCAGCCCTCTGGTCCCAGTCATCCTAAAACACGGACTTGCCACATGTGGTTTCCCCCTCTGCCTGTTTTCTCCACACTGGGCATTTTACCAGGAAAAGGGAAAAAAATGCAGAGGCTGGGGCAAGCGGGAGTGTGGCCTGTCCTCAGTCAAATCATACTGCTTATTCAGCAAGCAACAAAATACTATGCTCTTCCATGTGTGCCACTGAATACCTGATGCTTTTAACAATAGTAACGAGGCTGAAAATCAGTTTTGCACACATGTGGGTGTGCAAGAGAGCCAACAGGAGCTGCCGCTTCCCACCAGCTGATTCTGTAAGTCAGTGAGTATGAGCCGGGCTCACAGCAGCCACCCTCAATGTGGAGCCTCACTGGTGACAAAAGGAATCAGGAAGGTGGAGCTGGGGTACATCTGCTAGCATCAGGTACCTCATCCCCAATAACAGGGCATGTTGGGGTCAGCGGGATGGTGGGAGTCAACCACACCAGGGAGCTCATCAGGACCATTCACACTGTGTGATTTCCAGCTCTTTGTAAAACACCACTTTCAATATAATCTTTAAATAATTGCATTATTAAAGAAATGAAACCTGCAGTGAGCACAGGCCTTTAAAATACTGTGTGAACAAGGCCAGTTTCCAAGCTGTCTTTGTGGCTAGCTGGCCTGACAAATCCATCAGGCAATATTATGGTCATCACCACTGCAGAAAATGTGTTTCTAAAGATAAAAAAAATATTAGTTACTTAGCAGCTATATGACAGAAGCTACCTCAGATTTTCTTCCGGAACCAATTTGATGAACCATAAGCATATAGTGATTGGAAAAGCCTCTTCTTGCAGATCAGAAGGGGATTTTGGTAGCTGAAATATGGTTTTATGTGTTAATGCCTTTGGTAGTGCTTCATTCTCAAATTTCTTACAAGATACATGTGTCAACACAAAACTAAGTCAATTGTAAAATTAATTGGGGCAAAATCAAACCTAATGCCAAATGTTGCTGACACTGCTTCTAGAAGAAGTGCTTTTTTTCATGGCTTTACACCAGTTGAAGTCAGTCTGGACAGGAACAGGAACATGAAAAATATGGAAAGTAAGGACAGATTATGCAAAAACAAAAAGAAGTGTGGGAAGAGATCAGAACTCTTCACAGTGCCAAGTTTAAACATGAGATGAGATTTCTGTGGGCCAGATATGTGTTACTTTGTCCATCTGTCCTGGTTTGAGGCAAAATGAACCAATTTTCTCGTTTATAATTTTACTTTTTTTAGCTGGACCTCTTCTAACTAAATAAACTCTAAAATTAACAGCATATTGTTCAGAAAACTTTTCTCTCTCACAGTGATAAGACCTGATTATACCAAGTAATGGCATGCAGAGAGGCACTTGCTTATATTTATTGCTATGATAACCAAGGTCAGGTAATTTTGTTATTTGCCCCGTTGGTGGGTCAGAAGCAGGAAAGCATAGAGGGGTCACACTTGTAGGGAGGAGCAGACAGGACAGGTAACCCAAAATTGACCAACTAAGGTATTCCATCCCATCTGCATCATGCTCACTATAAAAGCTGAGAGATCAAAGGGTCAGCTCTCTTTGATAGCCGATGTCTGAGGAGGACCCTGTCTGTCTGCCTTTGACCCCAATCTGAGCATTCCTGACTCCAGATCTGGAATCCAGTTCCTGTCAATCACCAAGGCCAGCCTGGGACTTTTCCCAATGCCTGCTGGTAATGTGATCATCATCCTGGGAACTTCATACAGTTTTACATATACTGTATCTATGCCACTATTTTCTTCCTTTTTTTTTTCTTTTTTAATTTTAGTTTTAGTATTAATACTTCATTGCAGTAGTTTAGTTCATTCTAAACTTGTAAATCTCCTTATCTTCTTCCTCTCCTTTTTTTGTGAGGGGAGGAAGGGCCATCTGTCAGTCTGGTTTTGGTAAATTTGGCCGAAACCACAACAGCATCAGATGAGCTTCTTATTCCATCTGGGGTATTTGGTGCTGGTAACTGTTCACACTGTATTTTGTCTCCATCTGCAGCACAGGTGATGCTGAAGTTGGGGAAACTGTAACCATAGACACCCCGAGCCAGTGCCTGGAGGCAGATGGTCACATGGCCACCTCTCCTGCAAGCATGGCCTTGGAGATGTCTTGGACCATCCACCCCTTGTCATGAAAGCTGGATCTCCAAAGAAATGCAGCTTTGGGCTCTTCCATTGGAATAGCTATGGCAGCAGGGACACAAATGGGGTCCAAAGTAAACCCTTAAACCTTAAAACTCCCTTAAAGCTCAGAGTGAAGCAGTGCCTAGGGCAGATGCTTTGGGAAATATCCATGACTTGGCAAGGCTGGGAGCAGGGGACCTTTGCCTTTTCTGTGTAGGCCAGTATGGCCAGGGCTTGGTTATGTCAGGTACCCTACACGCTGGGGAGCTGAGGACCTCTTGCTGACATGATCTGCCATCCTTGAAAGACTTTCAGTGCCTGCTGCAGAAACAGAAGGACATGGAGTGTCCTTGCCCGAGGACAACACAGCCCATTTTCCAATTCTGCCTGTGCCCAGCCCACTAGAGAACCCTTTTGGGCTTTGGGTGTTGTTTTTTTGTTTGTTTGTTTTTTCCCCCACAGGAGTATTATTTGCCTCTGTTTTTAAGCCACATCGCAGCTATGAATACCCTTTCATCCCATAAGTCCCTATCAGCTCTTACAAAGAGTAAGATGGGCTTCTGGGAGGAATTCCTTTCTGGAGGTGATACTGAGAAACACATTTTATGAGCTGTTTACTGTCCTTTTCCGGTGAACTACTTTTTTTTTATAGAGTATGTTGGTCAAAACCAGCAGGTTTTTGTCAGACTGAAATGTGAAATGCCAGGACAGCATCCAGATAAAAGCTGCTGTGATGGGAGCTATATGAATGCAGAAGACAATGTTTCTGATGGGAGCTATGTGAGTGCAGAAGACAAGGTTTCTGCTCACCCATTTTAATTGACACAAATGCTCTTCAATGTCAGTGAGAGCAAATATCCACACAAACCACATTTTGTTATGAACTCATAAAGAATTGACCATCCAAACGAATTTTTAACTTTATGCAGCTTATTCATTGCTGAGCACTTTCCCCTCAGCTGAGAAAAGGTACAATCTTGCTCTGGTTGAAGAGTTTTTTTGGGACACAGGCACTTTCCATACACTCCTGGCACAGGTTGTCCCAAAGCTGCACACTCCTTGGGAGCATTGTTGAAGCACTGACTGCAGGACTCAGCTTGCTCCCAGACCTGTCTACGGCTTTTAGAGAAAGGATTTACATCTACTAAGGTGGTTACCATCACAGTAGAGCTGTTGCTTTGTCCTCATCTCCTCCTGCGTAGGGAACATTAAACATTAGCTACAGACTACTGGCTGAAGAGGACGCATATGGAAAAGACTTTCTGCACTACTGGAAATAATTGTGGTAATGATTCCAGAATGCAAACCAGAGGGGAAATAAGCTGGGCTATTGCCATGCGTCAGCCAATAATTTTACAAGGAAATGCAGTTTTCTTATTCTATTGGAAGAAAATATTCCTTGTTTTTAAAATGCAACTTAGAGGAGTTTTGGTGCTGGTTCGTCATCATTCCAAATGAGGTCCCTAGTGGGTTACCAACATAGCTCAATGCAAATTATTTCAGCAGCTGACAGTAACATACTGCAACGACCCAGCTACCTAATGACCTTGCCTAGAAACAGGCACCAAGAGAAAAATTAATTTTAACACATCTAGATCAACAAAAACTAGAGCAGCAGGAGCTAAGCACAGGGAGTACAGTGGTGTGGTCAGGAAGGAGAGAGCATTGATGCCAGCTGGATCCAGCACTCCATATGCTGCTGCCCTGGGGACTGATTCCTGTTCCAGGAATGGAGCTGAGCACCGTTTGTGGGGATGAGGCTCACCTTACTGCACCCACACTCTGTCACTGCCTCATGCACATGCAGCTGCATCCTGCATCCTGACTGGAGTCCTGCCCTGGTGGGAAAGGAGAGAAATCCTGGCATGACTGGCAGTAAGAGATGCTTTCCTCCAACAAACAGGAACTGCAATGGCAGGAGATAAGGCTGGAAGGACCTTGGAGTGAGGTTCTGTCCCACACTGCACTGCAGGGTGACCAGAACCTGAACCACACTCACTGTCTCTGCAGTTTCTCATAGAATTGGGTTGGAAGGAACCTCAAAGATCATCTCATTCACCTTCCACCAGACCAGCTTGCTCAAAGCCCCTCCAGGGGTGGGGCAGCCACAGCTTCTCTGGGCCAGGATCTCACCACCCTCACAGTGAAGAATTTCTTCCTTATATCTAACCTAAATCTCCCCTCTTTGAGTTTGAAGCCTTTACCCCTTGTCCTGTCACTGCATGCCCTTGTAAAAAGTCCCTCTCCGGTTTTCTTGTTGGCCCCCTGCAGATACTGAAAGGCCACTGTAAGGTCTCCCTGGAGCCTTCCCTTTTCCAGCATGAACAACCCCATGTTGTTCTTGGCCATCACAAGCAGTTCCTCTGCTCTCTGCCCCATCCCGCATATCAATTACCATAAAAGTCACATTGTTTGCATCCAGTTCTCTCTTTCCTGCTGTGACAGTGGCAATAAAGTTTAGGGAATTCAAAGTACTGATATGTAAGTGTTGGCTGGTGTATGGCCAGCACCTCACCTGGGCTGGAGAGGCTGGCACCCATCAGGGCAGTATCAACCCTGTCCCAGCAGCATTCAGCCACCTAGACATGTGATTCCACCCTGGAAGGTGAAGCACCTTCCTGGGATCTGCAGCTCTGCCTCGCTGCCATGCAAGCAATGCTTGCAAGCAATGCTCCTGGCCTGACCTCCACTCTGCAGGAAATAGGAGCTGGCAATAGAGCCTTGGAGCTCTAAGAGAAACTGCTCCGCTCAGTTCATCCCAGCCACCACACTGGATTTTGGGCACAATGGGTCCAAGGAGAGCTCTCAGGGTGTTTTGCTGGGCAGACATGTTCCATCCAGACCTCCGATCTGGGGACAGTCCCCCAGCTACAGCCTGGCCATCAGACTTCAAAGCAGCTTCTGTACCAGGCAGGGCACAAAGGAGACGTGTGTGTCACAGAAATATTCAATACAGCATCCTGTTGCATTTTCACCTGATATAGCACTGCACAAACACCCATATGGCTGGGCAGAGAGATAGGCATTTAAGGAAAATCTATTTTTTCCCCTTGGTAAATATCCTTACCCAAAATCATCTTACTGGAATTCTGTGGGCCTTATCTTGTTCTACAATTTTCCTGCTTTCCACAGCCACTACTAGTTCCCCATTTATATTAGCTCTGGTGCATTTCCACACCATCCCCCAAGCCCTGGGCTTGCAGGAATGTAGACAGTCCTGCTCCACTCCCACTCATCCTGGACTGTGGAAGCTCTCGGATGGATGAGTCTTGTAGTAAATGGGGGGACTCTGCCAGCATGAGGAAAATGGAGGGGGAGGCAAAAGGTAGAGGGGAAAAAAAATAAGAAAAGCAAGAAGAAAGTTGAGGGAAAGTGACAACAAAATTCTGTCCCTCTGCTCCGCTCTTGGGAGACCCCACTTGGAGCACTGCATCCAGCTTTGGAGTCCTCATCACAGGAAGGATGTGGACCTGTTGGACTGGGGCCAGAGGAGGCCAGGGAGACACTCCAAGGGCGGGACCGCCTCTGCTGTGAGGTCAGGCTGAGACAGTTGGGGCTGTTCAGTCTGGAGAAGGCTTTAGGGAGGTCCTATTGTGGCCTTGTGGTATCTGAAGGGGGCCCACAAGAAAGCTGGGTAGGGACTTCTTACAAGGGCATGCAGTGATAGGATGAGGGGTAATGGTTTTAAACTGAAAGAGGGGAGAAGTAGATGAGGTCTCAGGAAGAAATTCTTCACCTTGAAGGTGGTGATACACTGGCCCAGGTTGCCCAGAGAAGCTGTGGCTGCCCCATCCCTGGAGGGGTTCAAGGCCAGGTTGAACAGGACTTTAGGCAAGCTGGTCTGGTGGGAAGTGTCCCTACCCAGGGCAGGGGTGTTGAAATGAGATAATGTTTAAGGTCCCTTCCAACCCAAACCATTTTATCATTTTATGATTGTATGAAAATATGAAAAAATGTACTACGGACTAGGAAGATGAAAAAGTCCAAATTAGTTACTAACAAATGGGGAAATATTAGAACACTAGAAATAGTGTCCTTGAGCAGCAAGAATACTTCCTCAGTTATTGAGCACAGCCCCTTGCTCTCATCCTATACCAGATGAATATTATTCATTAGCTGCCATACAGTCTCTGGACACCTCACCTCAAGTTGAGCCAAGGAAGGCAAAGTGAAGAGAAAGAGGAGAGTAAGGCTACCACTTGCAAGCCTGACTGGCATGCTGGCAGCACTGTGTGGAGGAGAGTCCTCCTTGGGGCTTGCCCACTTTCCAGCTCATCCCACGCCCAGCTCTCTGTACCCTGCAGAATCCCCTGTGCCAGCAGGTTTTCTGTTTCTTGTTTCCAGTCTTGTCCAAGCGCAGAACTGACTGCATGAAATACCACCCCAGTCCTCATTTTGCCAAACCACCAGGCTTTTCCACTTCAAATCCTTCCTGATGGCTCATTCCAGGGTGACATTGTCCAGCTCTGAGTGGATTGCCAGAGTTTAATAGCTGGAAGCTGCATGCCAAACTTCAGGCTGCAGTAATAACCAGGTTACTTCACACCAAAATGTCAACCTAGATAAATTACCAAAATGACCAACTCTCAGCTGCATGGGCAGTGACTGTATTTTCCAGAGATTGCAGCTAAAAATGCCTGGTTCTTCTTCATGAAACTACCTACATCTGACCTTTTGCATCTCATGCTCTCTGGAAACATAATTTTCCTTGGGGACAGTGATTTTTACCTTAGCTAGGAGAAAGGGAGTGTGGGTTCAGTAGCCTTTAAGAGTCTGATCCTAGTGGGTTGATAAATTAAATAGGAGGAATAGACAAAACCACTTTCTTATTGCCATGCTGCTTTCACTTCTTTTTAGTCCATAATGATGAAGGAGGGAAGGTCACCCTGTTGATAAGAACTGCAAATAAAGTCTCAAGTCACCCACTCTCTTGCCTGCTTCAAAGTTCAATGAGTCCTCTGGAGGCTCAGCCCATAAACCCCTGTAGTTAAGGGTTATACAAAGATCATGGATAACTCTGCCTCATCACTGCTGGGCTGAAAGTGCAGGGCTCTCCTTATGCTGCATGGGCAATCATGGAAAAACTCCCCTTGACAGAAAAGGGCACAATTTCAAAGAAATCAAGTCAATACTGCAGAATGGAGGCAGCATGAAGCCGGGGCAGCACCTCGCCCCAGAACGAGCTGCCTTCCAGCCAGACAAACAGGCAGTTTCACAACCAAGTCCAGAGTTCCCAGCGTGATCTGTTCCCTGGCAGCAGGACAGAGGGGAAGGCAGGCAGGCATCTTGCCCACAGCCTGGCAACCTGATGACTGCCATGGGCCATCTACAGCCTTGTGAGGAGTCTCACAGGCTTTTCTAGGCTTTGACTACAGATTCCTTTTATGCGTCAACCATGTTGTATAAACTTACTGATTTTTTTTTTCCCAAAAGTTGTTTTCAAGTAAAGAAGTGCCCAGAATTACTTGACTAAACATTTCTAGGAGGAGGTAAATTCAATTTGCTGTAGTTCAAAATATTATGCTGATTTCCATCAGCTTTCTTGCAAAGGAAAAAACCAAACTGTTGATTCCAGTATACTAATCTATTCATAGCACCACTCAGTTGTTCTCCTTGATTGATGACAAGCGTTTTTGACATTAATATTCTGGTTCTTAGATTTTGTTAATGTTGTGGGCAAGTATTTGCATAAAACAAAGCAAAAATCTTGTTGAGAACAGATGCCCTAATTCTAATGGAAGAAATTAACACCAACTCCTTCAAAGCCCTTTTCTGTAAAGGCCACTTCTGAACTTGTGTGCTCACCATTTCCCCAGTATGGTTTGCAGTTTCATACTGTGCATCAGAGACATGAGTTCTTAATTACCCCTTCAAGCTTCCTCCCCTTCTTCCAGATTGTCACCACTCCTCACTTAATGAGGAGTCTATGATGATCCCGATCTTAAAGCAGCCAGTTTAGGCATGGGATATCAGGCATGGGATATCAGGCATCAGTGCTGCACAGGGTTTCACAGTATCTCATCTTGTTTTTCTGTCCCTTTTCCAGAGGACATCTCCTCCACTTCCAGAGAGAACAGGCTTTTTTTCTTGCTAGTGATGTTGGCAGGAGCTGTCAATCAGAAATTGGTTAGATTTGCCACTGAGAAGACAAGTATTTTTTATCCTCCTCATGCTTCTCTAACTTTATTTCACCTGAGCATTGCCTCTGTAAGACAGTCTCACAAGCAAGTGACTGTCATTATATGATAAAAACACATATTCTTCCATAACCCAACCAAGAGCAGAGAAGTAGCTTTTATACGATGGAAAAGCAGTACGGGAGACACATGCCTAAGCTGCCAGGCAAGAAGCTCACATTTATACAGACATAATTTATTTGACTTCTGTAGGCACAGGGTCACTGACATTAATCTAGAAGTGGCAAAGTAAGTCCAGGGCCAGTCCAGCTTCCCCTGGAGTCAATGGTAAAGTTGGATTAGAGGCAGGGTCAGCCCTTCATCTGAACAGTGATGTTTATTACAATAAACTGCATTTATGGAAATGTTATGGAAATGTCCAGTTAAAAATGTTCACCACAAAAATCCAGCCAGCAGCCCATCCATTGTAGTTCTAAGCCAGGACATTTTCTGATACCTGCTAAATCCACAATATTCTGCTAAATAAGGGAATTAATGAAACACTGTTTAAACTCCTCTTCAAAAAATAAGGTGTATTTCCTTCTTCCTCAGTTTCTACATGCTGGTAGTTTGTGAAGTCAGCATCTTGAAAATGCATATTTTCTAAAAAAAAATATTTAATTACAACTTTATTTAAAAGTCATATTAAACAAAGCTACCCATGGTGTAAATCAAGTTGTCAATACCTCTTGGCTACCTGGTCCCAGCCTCTCAGCTCATGCGTGCCATTACTTGGAAAGTCCCGCTGCATGAATAGAGCTCTTTGTCATTTTCTGAATAGCAATCTTTTTGGAAGGACTTCAGAAATGTCCCAAATATCATCTCAAACACCATCCAACACTAGGATTCCAGATCCACCCCGTGCTTCAGCCTCTGCTTGAAATCTCATTGGGACTTTTCATAGGGCACTGGTTTTCCCCGTGGCTTTTGCCAGAATTTCCCCTTTCTTCCCCCAGCTACATCACCTGGGTATGCTGTGAAATAAGAATTCAACTACCTGCTCTCAGGTGCTCTTGAAGAAGTTTGTTTGCTGTTTCACAAAGCAATTAATGTTGATCATTGTATGTATTTTCTGCAAGAAAGGGAAGGTAGTATCTATGTTAATGAGTGTTTTTAACCATAAATAATCCCCTAAGAATGTGCAGTTGTGTGTTTTTGCAAATAAGGAATTTACTAGTTATGTGTAAATGAATCTCCACATTTTGACATCTCCCTCAGAATACAGTGATTACACTGAGTATGCAATAAAAATCTTAAACTGAGTTTGATGACTATGTAATGATACTGAGTAGTGGTTGTAGCTAAACTAACAGATTTGTCTATAGCTTAACTTTGTATGTGAAGACACAGGGAAATCCTAACAGAGAGGCAGCAGGTAAATGTACAATATGTTTAATTCTCTGCTCCCTTGTTTGGAGAACAAAGAGTTGCCTGTTTCATACCGCTGGTTTGGACAAAAGCGGGGCAGGGAAACATGTAATCTGCACTTGCTGAATAGTCAAGATCTACAAAGATGACTTCATGTTTCTATCTCTTTTATGTGAGCACGCTAGCAAAATCTGACAAAAAATAATCTAAAGTTTTGGGGTTTTTTTGGCTAAAAGTTGCAACCAGAATCAGAAATATGCTCAATGCTGTTGTGTTTGTAATGCAATGTGGAGCACTGGCCTAATCTGAACACAGGACTAACCACCATGGAGCATAAAATTGAACTAACCCTTTAAATCAGTGTAAAATTACTACCCCTACCTCCTGAGAGCTAGTCTAATAAACTGAAGAATATGTAAGAGTTTCTGATATCCAGTGAGAAATCCAACTGTATAAAAAGAACAAAAGGATGAAGAGAAGAGTGTCTAATTCTTCTCAGGAAACTGATGCTGTTGATGGGATTGCAGAAACTCGCACTGTGAACCATGCGGCTTCCATCATGGGGGACCACTCTGGAAGACGCTGTCATTATGGAGCTTTGGAAAATCAACTGCCAGATGATTTTTCCTGATGACTTTGACAATTAAATGTGTTTTGGTTTATTCTGTAGTGATTGGATTGACAGTCTTTCTGTAAATAATTCATACAAAGGCTCATAATGTGTGACTATGCAATTCAGATCCGGAAATGTGCACCTGTAGCATAGATAACATAGGGAAATAAATACTCATTACAGTGGATTTTACTGGGCAGTTCCAGGCAAAGATGCCCTACATTTATTTATTTTTTAAAGAGAAGGGAGAGGATAATCTAATGGTGATGTGCACCGTATCTATTAATTGTTGGTTAGGTAACTGTCACCTTTCTGCAAGTTTGTTTTTTCTGACAGCGGAAAATAGTTAAAGACTAAAAAAGAAAAACCACAAAAAAAAAGAACAAAAACCAAAACCAAAACAACAACAACAACAAAAAAACCCGGACATGTACTATTACTTTATACAACAGATAGCACCTTGCATTAATGTTGCTGGTTTATGTTTGAATTTATTACTTTGTGCTATTCTCACCTCCAGACACAGGAATGGCTCATCTTTCTGACCTGAAAAGGATCTTGTGTACTTGAAAATATATCTGCTTTTCTCCTAAACCCAGAGGAAGGTATCAATACCTGAGCCCCTGTTTTCCTGGGCCAGGTGGGGATGGCAGCGTTGGGGAGGTGGGCAGCGTGAGGTGCTTCCTTTGGGAATATGGCCTCCACCTTTCCTGGCCAGCTCTGGCCCCAGCTCCTTCTCATCCCCTTCTTCCCAGGGCAGGTTTTGGCTTTATCTGCTTAAGGCCTCTTTTGAATTAACTCCCGCTCTCCACCACTTTCATGCAAAAACCTCCCTAAGGACCTGAGTTCCCTGAGCCCTTCCAGCATTTTTTGATGTGAATGTCTGTGTAACAAATGCAGAAATTAGAGCAGTTCTGAGGCCACCGATACCAAATCAGACTGGGCTGAGCACTCACACCCTCGACCCCCAAGCTGGCCCCTGTCTCCTCTGTGGGGAAGCCCCTTGCCCAGTGTGCACACCAGCACAGGGAGGGAAACTTATGGGTTGGAAAGAAACTAAAAGTACTTTAATGAGATATTAACAATAAAAAAAAAAAATAATCCTTGGCACCAGGCTGCGGGGTTGCTCCTCCTGTGGGGGACACGGGGAGATTGTGAGGGGGTCCCAGAGGTCCTCTCTCTGTGGGGCAGGGCTGAATGAACTGGAGCTGCAATTTGGCACGGGAGGAGGGATGTGAGCACGGGAGGAAGCAGGGATGCTTGCGGGGAAGAAAGGATGCTTGCTTGGAGGAGAGCTTGGGGGACAGGAGGAAGGAAAGGAAGGGAAGCAGGCAGGGGGAGACACGGGAGGGGAGAGGAGGGGCGG
>VZTM01041591.1:235980-262302 GCA_013400555.1 Jacana jacana | reverse complement strand
GTCCCCGGGAGGTGTGTATGTCCCGGGACAATGGGGCGGCGGGGCGGGCGCGGAGCTCGGCGCGGAGCCCTGCGCGCGTTGGTGCCTGTCGAAACGTGGGATATGTGTCCGCCGGGCGCGCTCCACCTAACCCCTCTAGCCTCACCACAGCGATGAAAAGGCGCTTGTCTGATTGATTCCCCTGGAAAACGTCACCCCAACGGCGATGCCCAGCGGGCTGGCCCCGGCTGCGCGGAGCTCAGAGCAATGTGAGCGGGCAGGGGCAGAGGCCAGCGGCAGCGTAGGGGAAGTTCGGGCAAAGGAGTTCGGCATTTAACTTCCAGCTTTTGTGCAGGATGTTGTTCTCAAAAGGTAGAAAAAGTTAGGAAATCGGACCCGGCTTCTCGTTTAAACGAAGCGGGTGAACTAAAATTAAGTTAGCGGGACAGCTGTGGGGGAGTATTTTTATACATCTCTAATTTGGACTGGGAGAGGAAGTGTCACCCTGCTCCCCGAACAATAGCTTCTTGTCGGGAGTCTGTGAAGGGAAAGGGAAGAGCAAGGAATTTTTCTCTTTATTTCCTCTGCGTAGGAAAGGCTGGGGCACCCCTGACATTGGTTGTATGTATTCCAGTGGGTAGCATCAAGCCCTGACGCTTGCAGAAGTAACAAACTCTGCAGATGTGACTCTGCTTCAGCTGTAAGGTTTTATGTAAGTGGAAATAGCAGCAAGACACGTGGATGGGAATCTAACCTGTACTTAATGCTTCCTTGGGATAGGCTGCATGTGTTTGCCTAATGATAGCATTCATACCTTCAAGCAGGGCATCACTTGAATTCCTTCCTTTCTTTCCAGGAGAGCTGTTGGTAGGTCTCTGACCAAATGCTGTTTAATCAGCCTCTGAGGTTGTTATTGCTGTTACGCAATCCCAGTGGAATGTGTGTGCACACAAGAGCTGGGTTTCCTGGTTTTGGTCAGTCTGTAGAAGAGACTATAAAACGTAATGCGTATCTCCAATAAATTGCTTTTGCGTGAGAACTTGGAGCCATTGTTCAATCACTAACACTTGTGCCTTCTCCATTAAGCCTGGTAACCTGAGAAGAAAAGCCCCTTAGTGCCGGGAGGCTTGCTTAGGGTAATTTTAAGACAACAGCTGGAACCTGGATATAAAGAGGAAATAGTTACAGAGATCAATATATGTTAGTGCTGTGCTTAGCACTATATAGAAATTTGATCTGTTTTGAAAAGAAATCTCGTGTAAAGAGGAGCTTCTGGTAGTTTGTCTGTGGAGAGCAGTGTTTCAGGGGGATTAGTGTACATAAGGTGAGTCCCCTGGGTGTAATATTCTACAGCCAATATCTGCTCTGGGGCTGTTTGATGGCCTTCTGTGGGGTGTGTGTGCACAGAGAACCTGAATTCCATACCTGCTGGTTTGCATCTGAATAACTCTTTAAAAAAAGAAAAAAGGTATGGTTTAAAATAATTTGCTAATAAAAATATTATTGAAACGCTGCTGTTATCACAGACCACTAATCTTGGCAAAAGTTTAACAATTTGAGGATGTTGCTTGGTTGTAACCAAGATCCTATGAAGGAATTATCTGCTTGTGAAAGATGAATTGCTCGTTCTTTGTCTGGGTTAAGACATCATAATGTGATTATTAAACTTGGTACTAGATAAAGAATTATGCTTAACCAGGGTCTTTGTTCTCTTATCAAAGCTAATCTGACCAAGTTTCCTATCCTATAAAGTAGGCAAACATTTCCCAGATTAAAGAATGCCCCAAACTTCAGAAGCATATTGACTAGTTTTGGCTAGATTAGCTTTGCAGTGGACAGGGCTCCGGGGAGTGAGGACTTCATTAGGTATTTGGCCAATGGATGCTCAGATTTGGGACAAATGCAGAGGAGCCCTCCCCCCTCTCCCCCCCCCCAAAGTTCCTTCACTAATTTCTCTGCTCAGGATCTCAATTGTTGTGAGATTAAGATGGTGAGTGAAGGAACTGCAGCCTTGTTGAATGGGTTTGCTGCTGAATCCGCTCATGTGGGATCTTCTAGTAACTCTAGTAACATTCTAGTAACAGTGTTTACTTGGCTTTCTAGAGTGGCAACTTCCCTGCCTTTGGAGAAGTGAAATACCCAGTTCTGACCTGGTGGAGGTAAAGGAGATTGCTGCTTGGTGATTGATGGGAAAGGATGGTGGGGACAGCAGTTGGGTAGCTTTGTTTAAGCAGCTGCCAGTGATCTAAGTGGTCCAAGTGCCTTGTGAGTAGTTTTGTAGGAAATCTTCATGCCTGAAGTTCTGTCTCTGTCTTCTGTGTAGTATAAACTGCAAGTGCTCTGCTTCTTGGAGCATCAGTACAGATGTGGTTTTGCTAATGTGTATAGTGTAATGCATCAGGAGGCAAGAAATGCTTTTTGTTTTACATGATTGGCAGTGAGGATGTGCCCACCAGTTTTCTATATAGATATTTTAATTCACTTCCTTACCAAAGTAGGTGGTAGACATCAGTAGTAAGTACACTTGATTACTTACGAGAGTTTCATCTAGCACCTGAGGTTTTCCTGAGGTGATATTTCAGGTGGTAGTAGTTTATTTGGTGACGCTGCCCAAGTGCACCCTATCTGTGTTCTTGGTAACCTATTTTACATAGCATTAAATGATAGGTGGCGAGACACAAAGCGGCTGTGTTTTCAGCAAAACCAAAGGCTGAGTGCATTCTGCTTCACAGCACATTTTAACAGGATTAACCCTGTGCAGGACTGTGGGGATATTGCGGCCGATCAAGAAGAGAGTTATAAAGGGAACGTGGAGAAGGAAGGTTGGAGCTGTCAACTACTGCAGCGTTGCTTTGCAGCTTGCAGAGAGCTGGGCAGGGGAAATTTGTGTGGCTACAACTTGTTTCTCTTGCTGTTTATTGCTACTCTGTGGCACACCAGTAAAAAACATGGTTTGAGTTGGGTGTTTTGTTCAGGCCTTGAATGTGAGCTTTGCCTCTGTGTGTGTTAGAGCTGTAATTCAGCACAGAAAAGCAGATTTTCCTAGTGCCAGCTGTTTAAACATGTGACAGACAAGCTATCAACCGCATGGTGCAAGAACAGATATCAATTTTTAACTTAGTAGTTACCACTTGAGAAGTTCCTTGTCATATTGGGAGTAGCCACAGTATGATGTGTTAATATTTATTAACTAATTACTGGTCTTTGCATACTCAGAACTTTTTGAACTAAGTACTTTTGTGTATTAAGTATTCCGTGTATGTTTTTGGACGTTGAGCTCATGCAGTAGTTAAAGTTGCTAATTACTTTCAAAAAGCCAAACAAGAGTCCAGAAATTTATACCACTGGATCTGTGTGAAAGGTGGAGTTAAATACTGATTTTAAAAAGTTTATCAAATACCCTTAATGCATATGTAGAGCAAAACATTTCTGAATATCTTCTCATTTCAAGTACATCGGAAAACTCAGACCAGCCCTTTTAATAAGGGTGATGTAAGGTGGTATTGAATCAGTATTTGTTGGGTTACTCTAATGAGTGTCACAATATCACCTTGCTGTTTCCTGCCCCTGCTCCCCAAGCCTTTTGATAGGCATTTGTTGGCATCTTTGCACGTGTGTTCCCGTTGGTGTTTGGGGACTGGGTGACTGCACAGGCAGCTGCAGCTGTGGTGGGCAGCTCCTGTCTGAGTGCTGCTGCAGTATGCAGAGAATGACTGTTTCCCCTCTGACCATCCCAGGGAGTTGCTTAGGCACTAACGCACAATGAGCTTTTCCCACTTGCACCATTAAAGCCCTTTCCCCTCCTAGAGGTACCTGCTGCACTTGCTGCTGGTAGATCAGTAGGTGGGTAGGGTGAAAGGTGTGATCTCATGATTGAAGGGTGGTGGTCTAACAACTGGTTGGTGTGGTTGGGAAAAACAGTGTGAACTGGCCATCCTGGAGGTCCTCTGAGCACTAGCAGCTCAGCTGATAGTGACTGGGTGGCTGTAATCGCTTTCAGCCATGTGACTGCTGCCCATGAATGTGCTACTGTTGTAGCCATGTTGTACATGTTGTACTGTGTCCCCTGCTCCACAGCCTCGGGTTTGGGTGTTCTGTCCCTCTTGGATTTATTGGATGGCAGGGAACTAAAAGTAGGTATCCCCAGCATGGTCTATGTTGGGAGTGGGTATGGGGCAGATTGTACTAAATGCTGCTGTGCCTATGCACAACTTAAGTCTTAGCAGCTGCCTGATTTGTACTCTTCAGTGCTGAAGCTGTAGGTGGCTTGTCCTGTCCATCCTCACCAGAGTTTCCTGCCCTGGATTCCAGTGCCCCTGCCCTGCAGTTCCTCCCTGCCTCTTGGTCAGATTTTTCTGAAGTGAAGACCTTGATAACACATCTCCATTGTGTTTGGTGCCCTGAGATTTCACTTGGAGAACTGCAGCATGGTCTGAGAAATCTGCTAGTTTGCACAATCCCTTTCCCAAGGGAGGAACTAGGGTAGGTGCTAGTGTCCTATGGCGTATCACGCCAGCACACCTCCCAGGCTGGGGATGCTGCCTGTGGAGGGTGATGGTGCCCACCCTTCTAATTGTTGATCAAAGAGGTGATTTGATTACAACCAAAAGATGGGATTTGTGAGTGTCTGTGGCTGTGGAGCCCGATCCTGGGCAGTAGGCACTGAGATTTTAGCTATTCGATGTGACGCTGGGATAAGGGTTTTTTTGCACCTGATGTGATCTGCCAGCCACATACAGACCAATCTGTATTCTTACTCTGGCTGAGCAAGAAAACATGATGAATCGATGGAGCTGGAATACAGAAGTTGCCACTTAAAAGGACTGGAGAGTTGGGTGGGAGGAGAGGACATGGCCATCTGCCCTCTGCTGATGCCACACTGTTTGAGCCAGAGGTGGTGGTGCTGGACATCATGGAGCTCTTCTCTGCAGTGGGGATGTTTGATGTTGGTCCTGCTTATGGCAGCTCTGTCTCATCAGAGGGGTCTGTACATACCTGGTCAGGGTGCTGGGCTGTGGTGGGCAGTGCACTCGACACCATGGCGTTCATGTCTCCTGGGGATCGTAATCTGCTGGCTCTTTGGTAATACAGTAGAAATGCCAAGAATGACAAGCAAGTTCTCTCTGGCCTTCTTGGAAGAATTTTATCATGTCAACTCCTAAAAACTTTTTTTCACCTCTGGGCATGCTTGGGCTACTCAGAGCTGGTTTTGTCACTGGGTTTGAGAGCCATGATGATGGAGAGGTGAGGCAACCTCCCTGTCATAGAATCATAGAATCATTTAGGTTGGAAGAGACCCCTGGGATCATCAAGTCCAACCACTCTGTCCCTAGCAGAGTGGCTATCAGCAGAGATGGAGCTATTGAGAGTCATTCTTTCCTTTTTGCTTGTTTTGCTGGTTGATTTCTGTTAGTTTATCTCCACTTTTCAGCAGCTGTGAGCCATGAGGGTGAGGTGGGCTGCTTGTCTTGGGTCCCCTTCCGTGTGTCCACTCTGCACTGGCTGGTCTGTGTTCTCCAGCAGCTTTAGCTGTGGGGTGACAAGTATGTTCCTTGGGGAGGATTGGCTTCTGCAACATTCAAACTGTCCCCACAGGGCACAGTGGTCTGTGCACTGCTGACGTTTGGGATTCAGTATGGAAGAAATAACATAATTATTGGTTTGACATGCATCTGAGGATGTGGGGAGCAGGTAAACTGTTGGAATGTGAAGGTCTGGCTAGGACTGTTGAGCTTGCTCATGTCAATCCATATGGGCCATGTGCTTCTTACCAGGCTCCTTGTTTTGTTTCCTTCTCTGAAATGCTTACAGCTGTTTCTTCTGCCTCTTCAGTAGGTTTTTTATTCCTGTAAAGGGAGTGACAGCTCACAGATGCTGCTGCTGTATAGCTGGGAAGAGAGACTATTACTGTGATCTTCAAGAGAAGATAAGGTGTAATGTCTCTGCAGGAAGCCTAATTTCTCATGGTTTGAACTAAGCTTTTTTGGGTTTGGGTTGTTTTTTGGGTTTTTTTGGTGTTTTTTTGTTTTGGTTTGGGTTTGGTTTGGTTTTTTTTAAAGCTGAAAATAGTTTATAGTCTCATTCACTGTTTCTCCATCACATACTGCCTGTAGTGGTGGAAGTGAGAGAGCATGTAGTTGGTGCTGTCACAAGGAAGGAAGAAGTGTTGTTGACCATGAGCAGTGTTAAGAGATGTTCAGCATCTAGTCTTGCTGCTGTGCTTATAAAATCTGGGTTGAACTTCACAGTGTTGTTTATGTGTTGGCTTTTTTCCTAAGAAGTCCATAGCTGAAATGATAGCAGTGCTTGAAGGTGATATTCGCTGGTGCTCCCCTTCGCCTAGTGTATACTCTTCTCTTTTGCCCTGTCTGCATTCTGCTGAGAGAGGTGATTGCAGACTTGTCTAGTGGGGTTAATAATCCAGCACCGGTCAGGTGGGGAAGGTGCTGTAGAGATGCTGATGCCTATGTGAGTGTTTCACAGTTTATGGATGGATGCATGTTTAAAGGGGCATCTGAAGATAGTGAGAGAAGCTGTATCTACCCTCTTGGACCAGTGACCCATGTACTGCAAGGAAGCTGGGCTTAATATGGAGGAGTAAAAGGCTGTGTTGAGTTGGCTTGAATGCCAAGTTGAGACAATCCCTGTAACAAATAAGACCTCGATAAGACCTAGTTTTATATTTATGTAGGAAGTCTGTGTGATCTTGGGCTTATTTAGGTGCTAGGAGCATATGAAACCTCTTTGCTTATAGTGGGTTTGTTGCCTGTGAGACATAAACCCCAAATAAGTAAAACTTTTTATTTTACAATCCTCGGGTCACTTTGGTGGCTCTCCATTGCCTTTTTTGCAGTCCCAATATAATGAAAGAACAAGATGTGCCACCAGCTGTTGTGTTAGTATTTGAGAGAGGAAACCTTTTTGTATAGGATTCTCATGATGTACCCATGGCTGGTGACCATTTTCCTGCCTTGTCCTCCCAGTTGTCTTGTGGCTATGCAAGGAGACACAGGTTGGTTCTTCCTCCTGTACAACATACACTGAGGGTGTGCTCTTCTCAGCCTGTGTTATAAATTATACTTTATAAACTGCTGTAGGAAATGGAAAATAAAATAATTCTGATTTTTGTTCTTTCAGAGCCCTGTGCTTTAGACCAAAATACACAGGATAAGTCTGGCCCTTCCTTCTATTCACTTTTCATAGCCTCCTTTGTTTTTAATTTATGTATCTTTTTATTCCAAATTTCTCCCATCCCCGAAATAGAACAGAAAGCCTGCAAGCAAAGGTTGCCAGACATTGGTCTTGTGGATTATGGGCTGGTTGGAGACTGAGCCGCACCCTACGTAGGCTTGGATTAAAAATAGCCTTTCTTTTCAGCAAGCTGAAAACTATATGCAACATGTTCATATCTTGATTTCTGGGGCACCGGCAGCTATGGGAAGCCCTGTAGCTGTAAAATACCTCAGAAAATCTGTTTGCTGCTAATTCTTCCAAAAGTACTAAGTGTCAGGGAGGTGTACAGCCAAGTGTCTGACTGACAGCTATGGAATTATCACAGATATTGAGTAAAGTTTTAGCCATGCTTCTTGCAGGACCTGAAAGACTTGAAAACTGTAGACCACAGGCTCTACAATCCAGTGGCCTGGAAAGAACCCACAGTCCATCATTTTCAGTGGACAGAGTTGGCTGGATTGGATGAAGAAAAGAATGGATGTCGTATTGTTGAGCTTTTGGGGCAGGAAACAGGGCCTTTTTTGATTCCTTAAATGTCTGTCTTGGCTTAGGCAGCTGTTAGGAAAGCTGTCAGAAGCTCTTATGCTTCATTACCCATGATGATACCATTTTTGAGTAATAGCAAGGTGTCTCTTGGGTGGCAGGAGGACTCCGAGGCTCTGTTCTCTGGGGGCATGTTTGAGGATAGAAATGGTTCCTGCATGTGGAGGTGCTTTCACAGAGGAAGGTGCAGGAGACTTGCAGGTCACTAGCTCTAGGAAGGAAGGGCAGAGGAAGGCAAATGCTTTCTACAGCTGCTCTGCTCCCTGGATTGTGCGCTTGTCAGGGAGTTGGGTGAGAAAGGGCATGTGTGCTGCTTTGATGACTGGAGGCCCTGTCTTCGAGCTCGTCTGTTTTAGCATGTTATCTTGCCTTCATGTTGATCATTGTTTTGATGTCTGGCAAAAAGAACAGCTGGGGCTGCACTAGGTGTGAGGGTGCCTGTTTCAGTGTGTCCCAGCTCAAGTGCTGCAGGGTGTAATACAAGGGCCAGGAGACAGCTCAGCCCTGTGTGTCCAGACCTGAGAGCCTCCCTTCTCTTATGAAACATGAAAAAACCCAACATTAAGGGCAGGAGGTTGATCGATATCTGGTGTGATGATCTCATTGCCCCACTGCGTATTGGAAAAGACAAGCCTTCTTGGGCAAGTTAGTGGTTGCCCATGGGAAGAGTCTCCTTGCTCTGGGCATCTCTTCCCTGTATCATGAACCTCAACTGTTGACTTCTGGTGGTGTTTAATTTGTGTTCCACTGTCCTTGGCCATTTTCATGTGGGGCAGCAAATTGTTTTACAGGCTTAGCTGATGCCAGCCACAGGCAGGTCCACCCTGGGATGAGGGGCAGGCAGTGCTGCCTCCAGCTGAACTGTGAGCCTCTGGAGCTGCTGAGGGCTGGGGTGGGAATAGATGAGTGGGCTGGTAGGAGGGTCAGGAGCCTCACCCTATTGCCTGCTCCATGACTGCTGATGAGAAGCATGCTCTTTGGGCCTGGAATGGTTTATGTGACTATGTTGGTCTCTAAAATGCCTTTTTCTCATCAATTCTTAGAGAGTCTGCCTTGGCTTGTTCTGTTTCTGGTTCTTCTATGCTAAGCTAGACTGTAAAAACAAACAAACAAAAACACAAAAAACCCCACCCCCCAAAAACCAAACAAAAAAACTGTGAAATATTGTCTCTCCTATAAAATCTTTGTAGACAGTCATGAAACTGACTGTAGAAAGACCCTAGAAGAGTTTTCTTTCTCCCAAACCCTAGAGCCAGAGCCTTTAACCTTTGTCTAACTTGGTTGCATGTTTTCACTTCATTTGTGAGTCAAACGGCTATTTGTTCATACCTCAAATTCTTAAAGTGGAAAAACTGACTCCTGCAATTATGTCTTTACTACAGGCTTTTTTGCTAGAAGAAACAGCATATTATTTTAAGAGAAATTCAAACTAGGCTGCTTTTTAAAATTGTATAAATACAGGAACTGTATAAAAACAAGGCAGTGTGAACTATTGCCCATGGCAGTGTCAGGTCAAGACAAGGAAAAATCTGCAAAACATCAATTTGGTGAAAAAAGCGTAAAGAAGAAAATCTGATACTCGGGGAACTGAAATGGGCCGAATACCATCAGAAGCACTGCTTTCTCATGTTGTTGGCTCCACTATTGGATGCTGAAGGAGCCTGTGGGTTGGGAAGATGCCATGTTTTGCCAGAGGTGTTGATGACAGCTGGGGCTGTGGACTCAGTGGAGAGGACTTGCTTCTGGTGTTCAGTCAGTGATCCTGCCCCTGGCCTGCGCCTGCTACTGCAGCTCCTACCAGAGCTCTGTTTGCTGGAACTGCCTCTGTTGCCTGGGTTCCAAATGAGGGGGAGATTGTCTTGCTAAGGAAAAAATAAATAATTAAATAAAATAAATAATTAGTTGCAGAGCTCTAGGGACATCCTCTTGGATTCCTACTGAGATTGTGTCTCATTGAGGTGGTGGGAAAGAAAAATCTCCTTTGTTCTCCCTTGCTTGTTCTTTTTTCCCTGAAGATTGACATGAAAAGTATTTTGATACTAGAAGGAAAATAAGAAAGCATGTGATTCTGTACTCAAGTTATATGTATATATGGGACTGATTTTTTGCCAATACGTTAGGGATTACAATAGGCTTCTTCAGCGCTGAAGTGCACAAGATGTTTGAAAGGCAGGTTGAAGACCTAGGATCACAGAAGCTTGTACCCTCTCTGGATTAGATGGAAGGTGATGTGTGCAGTGGGTTGTTAATAAAAAAGGTTGTGTGGTCACCTCTGTGCCATTTCCCTGCCTTTGGTGTTAGAATCTGAAAATTACAGGTAAGGTATTGCTTTTGTAATTGCTCCTTCCCTTGAAGTATCTTTGCAGCTTGGCACCAACGGAGCTGACTGGGTGAGCAAAGCATGATCCTGCTTTGTCTGCTGGAGATACCATGCACCATTTGGCCAGAAGCTGCTACTGCCAGAAAGAGTGGCTACAAGTCATGCTGTAGAGTAGGGAGATGAGTGTTTTTGCTTCACAAGGGCATCCCATCTCTGATGTACCCACTAGCTTCTAACTGCAACTGAAGACTGGAGCGCTTTGGGTTACCATATTCATAGAAATGTGTGTGTGTCTTGGTAAATTTGAGCAGGTTTGTGATACTGTCCCAGCCTGGCCACAGAAGCCCACTGTCCCAGGACCTCTGCTTCATGGGCTGCCCTCACAGTAAAGAGCAGAGGGATGGTTGAGCAGCTACTCCCACCAATTCCAGTGCTACAGAGTGGAAGAGCGTCTTGCTCTGCTTTCACCAACAGCCAGACTGACCTTTCTGCCTCTGCCCTGCTGGGGAGGATGGGGATGGTGGATGAGGTACATCCCTGTTTTTCTGGTAGAGCTCAGCACAGCCCCTCCTGGTGGGTGAAACTGCTGGGCCAGCACCAAAGTTCTCAGTGTGGCTAGAACAACACTAACCAAGTGGAAACTGGAGTTCAAGCTACCCGTCCCTGTAATTGAGATTGCATCATGTGTGAAGCAGTGCTTTCAGCTGGGTTGCTTGCTCAATAATGTCTGAGAGATCATAAATCCCAGGTCCTTGTTTACGCTGCCATTGCAATCTTGTGTTCCTTCACGCTAATCAGGCAAGAAGGGTCTGCAGAGCCTTGTTTGGGTTTGGAGCAGAACTGTGGTTTTGAGATTCCAGGATGCTGAGTCTGTTCCCAGGGACAGGCTTCAATGCTCTTGTGCTTTTGAGCCCTGCAGCAGAACACTAATGAGCAGGCTAATGCTCCATCCCATCACTGTTTTCCTTGGGTTAAACCAGTGTTAGCCATCACCGTAAACTGCTGAGCAGCTACAGTGTTGTGTGTGTATGCATACATATATGTATATATATATATATTCTGCTATAAATCCTCTAGTTAAACATTTCCATGACCTAGCATGGAATAAAGTGTCTGTCTTCATCTGGTCATGGAAATAAAGGAATCGAGTTCCAAAGTAATATTGCAATTAAGTTTTTTCTTCCTGAATTCTGCACAAAATGTGTTCCTTCCAAGAGTGGACTGTGAGGACTTTATCTTAGGGAGTACACTGGATGTTTGTAGGTATATGTAAAGTTATCTTAGTATGGTTGGTGTTGTGCAGGCAAGCAGGGAGAAGGCTGACCCTTGCTTTTAGGAACTGTTTCTGAGATAACAACACTTTGAAAGAGGTCAATAGGGAACGAATAGTAATGTATTTACAAATGCATTTATGTTTCTCAGTTCTAGAAGTAAGCAAGTTTCTGAATCTTCACTGAGGTAGAATTCACCTTTTGGTAAGGAGAGAGGGGAGACATTAAGGCCACTTTTTAAAAGTATTTTCATTAATGTCTTGACCTAAACCTTAGCCTGTTCCTTCTGCACTGTTTGGCAGAGGTTGGGACTAAGCCTGCCTCCGGGACACGGATGGGAGGTTCCAGTGCAATCCTGCCCTGCTGCTGCCTACCCCTTTGTAACATTCTTGCTGATCTCACTTACAGCTGGGCTCTTGCCACCCTTTTATATAAACCAAATGCTCAAGCAAAGGCAGCATAGTCAGACTTCTTGTTCAAAACTTGAAAAAACTTGCATTGCATCTGCCCAGCTAAGAATCTCCTGGAAGTTATTGCAGCTCTCCTGGATATCCAGTTATAGTAGCACCCAGCCTACTTTAGTTAGATCCATTGCTAATGGCAAGACCTTTTATTCCTCTCTCTTCTAAGAGGCATATACTATTTTTCTGTGTTATATGGGGTTGTTTTAGTTGTTCTCTTTTCTCCCTGTCTTCTAAAGGTCTGTATAATGAGGTCTTGGAGAGCCATGAAATGGAGTAAGATTCTGCCCTGTACCAATGTCCTTAAAAGCCCCTGTTGTGCAAGAGGTTTGACAACCAGCACTGGTCAATAATTCACTTCAGCAATTAAAGCTTTTGTGGATTGGGTTGATATAAATTTGGCACATGGCAAGTTATTGTACTTGCACGTGTAGCACTCAGCTAATATTTTTGATCAGCATGTGGACCTCAGGTGTAATCTGTCCTGTACCTTGTGGTGTTAATTGCTCCAGATACAGATCTTCTCCTTCCTGCAAAGCTGCTTCATGCCTTCTATTGAATGATGTGCCTTGCTGAGTCATGGCTTTTTGTAGAATCTGTAGATGTATTTTTATTTTTTATTTTTAATTTGGAAAGATGATGAGTTTTTTTAATATTAATTCATAAAGCATTAATTCAGCAGCAACAGATTGGGAGTTTGAGAAATCTAGAGTCAAAGCAAAGACAGGCTTCACAGCATAAAAATCAGCTGCTGCTAGTAGCTGTTTTTTATGGGCTGGTAAATGTGAGGCAGGTTACTCATTAACAGTATGATGAGCTGTATGGTAAAGATTGCACTCTAAGGACCTGAAGGCTATGGATGACAACTTGCCGTGTATGTGCGAGTGTAACCCAGCTCTACCTCACCCTGCTACACATCAGGGTTGTGGGAGTCCCTGACATTAGCCTCTCCAGAAGGTTTTGTTTTGGGGTCTGAGACAAGGGGAGCAGCTGGGGGGAAGGTAACAAATGCAAGCACCAGCTACATAACAGGAAAAGTTTCAAGGTCCCTTGAGAGGAGATTCCAGACTAGTTCAACACAGCTGAATTTGTAGGCTCACTTGTACAACACCATGAGCCGTGTACCAAAATTTCCCTCTACCACCTGGCAGTATGTCCACATGAGATATCAGTGACTCCTTAGAGATGCTTTTGAGCTGGGCATGTGGGTTTCTGCATGGGTTGGGCTGTGACTACCAAATTTGCCTTGGCTCCCCAGCATTAAAACCCTTCTGGTGGTGGGAGGTGACCTGCAAGTCAGCTGTGTGGGGCTGAAGCTACCCAGTGATAGTCTCCCACAGCCAGCAGTGTCTGGCAGCAGACTGTTCTGGATGGTGGTCAACACTTCGCTGAACGCCTATTTGCTGGTCTGTGGCTGTGATGACATACCCTCTTCCTGCGCACAGGTGGAAGACACTAAGCAATCCCTGACCTCTGGATCTGCATAAATGCCAGTCTTTCTACAGTCCATGCATTTATTTTTCAAGCCACATCCTTTCTGCTGTTGTAATCTTACTTTGAAGATTACACCAATTTTATTAGTAATCTAATAGGCTGCTTCTGTAGACAAGTCACTGGTGGTGCTTGGCACTGGAGATAGCTCTTGTTTGCTGTTGATTTTTTAAACCAAAATGAGGTACAGTGCTTGGCTTTGGTAACTGTTTATGTTTTAGTATTTGCAAAGTGAGTCTTCTCAGGGGAAAAGTCTGTCTTGAGTAGCTGAAAACTTTGCAGAACTGTTGCTGCTGCTCAGGCTGCAGAGTATCTTTAGCAGAATGTGAAAAGGCTTATGATGGACTTGAATGAAAATATGAACCTCTTGTGAACAAACCGGTACTTCTGTCACTTGTATTGCAGAACAACCTGCATTTAAGATTGTACTAAGGTCTTTCCACATGCAGAAAGAACAAAATTTTAAGAGACACTAAAACCCCAAGAACTAAATTCCTATCAAACCGCAGCTTTAGAAATTATTCTGAAGCTTATTCCATGAGGATGCACTCCACATGAATGCTTTGTATTTCTCAGTTGTAAATATGTCTAAACTGGGTGTTGCTAGAAAATGGATTAGAACAGCTTGCCATACAGAAATCTTGGGCAGTCACTTGTGCTCCACAATAATACAGTTTTAGTGTAAAGCACTACTATGTCACTGAGTAGTGACTTAATGTGGGTAGTTGTCTAGAGTATCTTCTCCAGGTGAGCAGAGGGTTGCCTAAGCCATGTCAAGGACTAGCCTGGATGATGGAAAGACTAGGCAGCTGAGGTGAAAGATGGAGAAGTATGTTTGTGCCTGCAAAATTGTCCTACCAGACCTAGTGCCACTCTGTCCATCAGACTGGTCTGTGGTGTGGCTGAGCTGGTCTAACTGGGGTGTTGTGCAAGGGTGGTCCCTCCTTCCCTGTGCTGATGTCCGTTTGGCCTCACAGGGAGCTGTGATGGGGGACCAAAATGCTGAGGAGGAGAGGGACAGGCTGGCAGTGTGCAATGATGTCTGCCCTACTTGGGCACAGTTTTTCTGTGTGTCCAGGTCAGCTTCTGTCTTCATCAGCTTTCACTGCATACCATTGTGATCACCCAAAAAAAAGCATTTTCTCTGGGGTGTGGTGGGTGCAAGATACAGTCGTGGTGGGTCAGGTGGCTTCTGATTTGGCTCAAAGACAAACAGTAGAAAGGTTGGGGAAGCGCCTTGGAGCTGGTGGTTCCCTGCTCAGGGCTGAGACCTGCCTGTGGGACTAGACTGTAAAAAGCGTGATTCTGGGCAGTGATTCTGGCACTGGTTCTGCCCTGGCAATTCCAGTAGATCCAACAGATGATCTTCCAGTGAAAGTTCAGGAAGGGTTCCCAGGTCATCTTTAGTTTCTCTTTCCCTTTATGAAAACAACCCACCTAACCCTAGACTTCTTGTTGCCCATGATCTCAAGGGAATAACTTGTTCTTTTTCTTCTGTGTATCCCCTCACCACACCCACCTATTGTTTCTTCTGAATTTAATAAAGTGGGTGACTCAGTACTAAATATAAAGCCTGCTTCCGGCATCATCTGCTGGTGGCTCATTTCCTGGAGCTGACATCAGTGGAACCTCCGATGTCCTTATGAAATAGTGAGAGATGCTTTGCAGGGTGCATACTTGCTGGCTCTGTTGGTGACCACCATGTGGCTCCCTGCTTGAATGTGTGAATAACGAGTCAATTAATTACTAAACTGAGTGCTGTTGGAGCACAAGGTAAATTGGGTGGCTCCTCATATTTCTTTTGCACTGCAAAATCGTACCATACACTAGTGTGCAAGTGTTTTTTAAATAAAGACTAACTTTGAGTCCTGACTGCATATGCAAGTTTTTTATTAAATAAATGAGTTTGACTAATGTCTTGCTTTCTTCCTAATGACAGGCTTGCTGGAAGAGCAGCTCAGCTCCTAGGGGGAGAAATCTAGCAAAGACGCATATTTTTTTCTTTAAAAAGGCTGATGAATTGAGGAGCTAAGGTCAAATGCCAGCTCCTCAGTTGTCAAATCTTTCCACAGCTGGAATTAATGGGATGTATTCTGCAGTTGGTCACAAATGAAGGTGAAGGCAAGAGGCACATAAAACCTCAGTTTGTATTAAAAAGCACAGAGGAGAGTGCTTCTGTCCATCTGTGCATAATTTCATTAAAATCCATATCTTTAAAAGAGAATGTGGACAGAACTGGAGGAGGGGACCATGGAGTAAATGGTCACTGATCCAAATCTGAAATGAGATGGTGACCAGCCAGTCATCTTTGCTCTCTAGAGACTGGCTTATCAATCATGGTGTTTTCTTTCTGATGCAGAAGACCATTGAGGTAATTGAGGTTATCTTGTTTTTCTTCTAGGTAATCAGTTCCTAGGTATTCTTTTGTCTCTGCCACCTCTTTCAGGAGATGGGCAGGGGCTAGAGGTGCCTGTGGGCAAAACTGTTCCCAAGAATCACTAGGGCTGGTTTAAGCATGCCTAGAGATTTGTCCATCACCATCATTAGATGTTTTGTACAGCTTCCAGTATTCATAGAATCATGGAATGGTTTTGGTTGGAAGAGACCCTGAAGATATCGTGTTCTAACCCCCCACAATGGTCAGGAACACCTCCCACTAGTCCAGGTTGCTCAAAGTCCTATCCAACCTTGCCTGGAACACCTCTAGGCATAGGGCATCCGTGGCTTCTTTGGGCAACCTGTTCCAGTGCCTCACCATCCTCAGTAAAATCTCCTCCCCTTTTTGAGTTTAGAACCATTTCCCCTCATCCTATCACTACAATATTAGCATGGCATCTCTTGGCATCACTAGCAAGGGGTGGAGAAGATGGCTGCTAGACTGAGCAGGAAATCCGGATGTCCAGGAGCAGTGGTTGTACTCTTCTGGGTGGTGGTGGGGATTCACAGCCCACTGTAGTCAAAGCTAGATTAAGCTGATGAAGCTGGACTGGATGTGCTCCCTTCCTCCCCCAGAGCTTTGCCAGAGGATCTGTTCTCGAAGGCTGGTAGTGAGAGAAAAGGAACAAGGTGATGTACCCTCTCTACTTCCTTGTCATCTGGAAGGCATTGGCTGCTGCTTCCACAGCCCTTATTGAATTACCTCTGGAGGGCAAATATGCATTAGTGGTCTCCCAGTGAAACTTGACAGCTGGAGCAGGCGAGGAGATGTGTCCTTGCACAATGATATGCTGGAGGGATTCTGTCAGTGCCACCAGTCTTCCTTGTTTGTAAACCTTGGCCCTGGTGCTCCATACGAAGGAGGGACATGTCACCTGAGCAAAGTAATTTCTGAGCACCTTTGGCATCTTGTGTTTCCCTAAAAGGCTTTCTTAAAGAGGGAGGAAGAGGAAAATACATTGGTATGCTTATTTGACCATAAAACTTCCAATTTTGGAAGAACATGGGGAAGGGGTGTGTGAGGAAGCAGTCTGGGAGTGCCGCAGAACTACACAGCCGCTGCCTGCCATCACCACACCCCAGCACAGGACATGACGTGAGTGGTGCTGGCAGTGCCAGGGAGTTATTTTAGGCTTGGGTGTAATTACAGGTTGGACCGACAGGACTGGATGTGGAGTATTCAGAGAGCAGAGTGCTCTGAAAACTGTGGGGAAAACTATCACTGATCCTTTCCAAATGAGGAAGATGAGTATTTGCCATGCACTGTTAGTGTATTGGTTAAACCTCTCTCAGTGGGGATCTGCACTTAGCAAGAACAGCGGATAGCGATACACTTTCTCTTCCCGGCAGAGGAGATGGTTATAGCTCTTAGCTCCATAGGATGCATTACACTTACCTGGAAAAGGGAAAGTGTTAAGTGGAGGTTCAAAGGCCTGGTGGTTTTTGAAGGCTGGTGGTTGTTAGGTGTCTGTGTCTGCAGCATAAACCTGCAGGTCCTGCTTTTCTAACTCTGAGAAAAGAGGAGTTTTTTCTTTGCTCTCCCAAGAGCAGACATTGCCATTGGCAGAAGTCACAGCCTATTTTGGGAGCTGGGCTTTGGCACACCCTTCCCAGGACCCGCCAAGCCTCAAAGCCTTAGAATGCAACCTTCCAGGATGAATTTAGAATCATAGAATCATTTTTGTTGGAAGAAACCCTTGGGATCATCGAGTCCAACCATCAGCCCTACTCTACAAGTTCTCCCCTACACCATATCCCTCAACACCACATCTAATCGACTCTGAAACACAGTCAGGGATGGTGACTCCACCACCTCCCTGGGCAGCTGATTCCACTGACTGACCACTCTTTCTGTGAAGAATTTTTTCCTAATGTCCAGCCTAAACCTACCCTGCTGCAGCTTGCAGCCGTTCCCTCTTGTTCTATTGCTGATTGCCCTTGAGAAGAGACCAGCACCAACCTCTCTACAATGTCCTTTCAAGTAGTTGTAGAGAGTGGTGGGGTCTCCCCTCAGCCTCCTCTTCCTCAAACTAAACAGTTCCAGCTCCTTCAATCGCTGTTCATAAGATTANGCTTCCCTACCCTCATGCAGATCAACACTCCCACTTAACTTAGTGTCATCTGCAAACTTACTGATGGTGCTCTCTATATCCTTGTCTAGATCATCAATAAAGATACTAAACAGGAATGGCCCCAGTACTGAACTCTGAGGAACACCACTTGTGACTGGCCGCCGGCTGGATTTAACCCCATTGAGCACCAACCTTTGGGACCGTCCTTCCAGCCAGTGCTTGATCCAGTAGAGCGTACGCTCATCCAGGCCCTGAGCAGCCAGCTTTTCCATGAGAATTTGGTGTGGGACAGTGTCAAATGCTTTTTGAAGGTCCAGATATGTTATATCCACTGTCTTCTCCTCATCCAACAATCAGATCATCTTGTCGTAGAAAGAGATCAGGTTTGTCAGGCAGGACCTGCCTTTCATAAACCCATGCTGGCTAGGCCTGATCCCCTGGTTGTCTATTACATGTTTAGTGATAGCACTCAAGATGATCTGTTCCATGACCTTCCCTGGTACTGAGGTCAGACTGACAGGTCTATAGTTTCCTGGATTTTCCTTTTTGCTCTTTTTGTAGATAGGTGTTACATTCGCCACCTTCCACTCTATTGGCACCTTACCAGTTAGCCATGACTTAAGGCAAATAATGGGAAGTGGCTTGGCAAGCACATCTGCCATCTCATACGTTTATATGTATACTGTGCAATGTGCTCTCCCATACATTGAAAAGCGGAGGAACTAAACTTCCTGAAATTAATTTCTTCAGTTCAGTTGCATGTTTGCCCCGACCCCTGGTGGGCTGAATGCAGTGGCTGGTTTGGACTGGAGCAGCAGCTGGCCTGCAAGGTCAGTCAGAGTTGCTTTCCCATATACCACTTTCTGTGTGCAGGCAACCTGGCATTGGTGGAGTGCAAAGGTGTTTTTCAAGCCAACTTTTTCCTTTTAAGTTGCAGCTGCAATTCTGGGCATAAAACCTTCTACTTCAGTTTCCATTATATTTACCATCCTGAGGATGCTGGCACATAACAGCTTTGGGGTTTGGTTGGTTTTGTTTGTTTGTTTTTAATATATTTTGAAACGTTACGGCTGGAAGCTAAATTTTCAGGTGATGCTTAAGAAATGAGGTTAGGTGATGACTCACTTTCCTGGCTGATGTCATTTTTAAAAGAAACAAAAAAAAACCAACCCAATGATCCTATTGGTCAAGCATTTTTAATTTGTAGAATAGTCTCATGGGTTCTTCAAATTCTTCACTAGTTCAGTGTTGTGTTTATTAGTTTGTGACATCCTTTCCTTTTAGCTATGGGAGGGCTCAAACATTATAGGCTTAACAGGACTAGAAATTTCTGAAATATGTCATTATATTTTGGGAATTCCACTTAACTTTTTTTGTGATTGATTCTGCTCCTGTGCATTGCATCAGCAGCAATGTAGTACATGATGTTTCTGTTGATTATGCCCTCCCGGTTGGTAGCAGATGTCTGTTCCTGTTTCCTCTAGAGCAGACAGGGATTGAGGTAATGCAATATATTACAATATGGACCAGCTCTGAACTTTGAATTTAACTGCTATTCAGACCACGGACTGTGAGGTGGTGTAACCCTCAGGACCTTCCTTCAGTGCAGACAGAGACAGATGAGGTCTGGATCCTAATTGTTCTGTTTGTGAGCTTCTGGTGGTTTTAAAGACATCCATAAAATAGGTACGTAAAACAAAATACAAGCTCCATGTCACTGTTTGGCTGGACAAGCTGAAAGCTAGCAATGCAAAATGCATTAAATTTAAAGTATTAAAGGTAAACATTTGGACTTAGGTTGTTTGGTTTTGGTTGAGTTTTTTTATTTAGCTTTGTGTTTTGGATTGTTTGTTTTTTTAATAATAATAAAAAAGTTTCCTTATCTAAAAGCTTTATATCTTCCTGTTCCCAAGTGCCAAGCAATGAAAGAATAGAAGGTAGTTTTCGGGGAGATCTGTACCAGTGTTCCTGTCCCTTAGCTTTTCTAACGCTTCTCTTTGTGATGTGGCCACATCCTGGGAAGCAACTTCCCCTCACTGGGCAGGATGTGGTGTCCAGGGCTCAAAATGGTGGCAGAGCAGCTCCACTGGCCCGGAGAAGAGGAGGAGGAAAGGTAAGGGTGTCTCTCCTACTGCTGGCTGCTGCTGCTGTTCTCGCTGGCTGCAGCGATATGAGCTCATGCCAGAGATTGCCCTGCAACGACTTGTTGTGCTTTTATTTTCTCTGCAAAATGTCTAGGGTTTCCTAACTGTGTGAGACAATGCAGGAAAGAGACAGGAACAACCACAAAACCACAGATAAAAGGCAAAATGCTAGTTTAATTTCAGTACCTCATGGATTGGGGAATCTCTGGAGCAGCACCTGGGCAGAGGCAGGCAAGCAAGGGATGCACGCACAGCAGAGTGAGAGAGTCCTTGTTAGCAAGGGAGTGAGAACAAGAGTGCTCACACTTGCTGTTCTGGCCTGTATTTCAAGGATTCTGGTAGGCAGAGTTTTTTCACTGTGCTTTGATCTCTCAACAGCAGGGCAAGAATCTCAGGTGTGTTCAATAAGGTGCCCGAGTCCATCCCAGGCCTATGTTATCTAGATGCAGATGTTCTACTTGTTGAGCACGCAAAACTGATGTGATATGTGTTTTCCAGCACCCCACATTGAGTTACTTCAGTGTGTTTACAGTCCTCCTTGCTAATCTTCTGTTACTTTCCCACACTAATGCTGTAGTAGATAAAGGAAAATTGCTCTAGGCAGAAGGAAAAGATGAATCTCAGATTTTAATGTGTCGTAAATGTAGAATTTATCTGTGCACCTGACAGCAGCACATGCAAACGGAGGGGTAGTGAGTGCTGCAACTGACCTTGCATCACCAATTACTTAATTTTCCAAGGGAGGAATAAGGGCGTGCCTCACAGAAGTCTCAGCCTGGCGCATGTCTTCCCAATCTCTGTCTGCAGCAGGCTTTTAAAAAGCAGAACTGATTAAACTTGCATGTTAGAAGTCTTAAAAATTTTAAATGTTTGCCTTGCAGAAAGCCTAAGGAGCTTTGAGTGCTTTTTGGAAGTGTGTATATGCCGGTGGCTGTGGCGGCTACCAAATTCTGGGGTGTTTTTCCTGGAGAGGCGGAGCTCTGCTTTTCCAGTGGGAACATGGTATCACAGCTGGGTAGGAGTTTATTTCCAAACAGAGGAGTTTATCTTGCTTGCTATGTTTTCTGGTGAAGGCTGGCTGTGCTTGGTGCTAGAAGCTCTTACAGGCTCTCTCCAAATGCTTTAGCAATCACTACTGGCTAAAACACTTGTATACCAAATACTTTTAAGTATTGGACTGAAATGCTGATTATTTTTTTGTGTGCAGAAAAAGTTAGATTTAACACATCTGGAAACCTGTGAAACACATCTTCTTAATGTCCTGATTTTGTTCATGCTGAATGTGTTGCTCTGAGGTTTTGCTTAAATTATATTTTGCTCTCAGCCTGCATTTATTCTGCAAAATATCTGGTTGTAAAGAGTCATTTCCACAACTGGAGACCTCCCACACCTTCCTAACATTCAGAATGGTGATGAGGATGCCTGCTGTTTGCAGTGCTCCTGTTCGTAACCATGATATCTGTCCCTGGGGTCTCTGGCACTGATAGAGCTGCTAAACTGAGGGAGGAGCAGGAAGCAAAGCAGCTTGAGGGGACCCAAGGAGAAGTAGAGTGCTTGGCTTCAGAAGGGCTGGATGCATCTTGAAGATCCTGCCTGGCCTAGCCACCTGCTTATCAAGTTGCATTTTCCAGAGATTATTAATGCTTGTCCAAAATCTCAGAGTCATGGAGTGGAGCTTGCCTGACCCTGGACTGGCAACTGCTGTCTCTTGCTCCCTCTCGCTCCTCCCTGGAGTAGGTCAAATTATAGAGCAGTGTAGGGAAGACCCTGCTGTCACTGTGAATGTGATTTCACTCTCATGGCAGGCTCCTGGGAGGCAAAGACAGCAGCTTCCTGCTCTCCTAGCACTTTTGCATTATTTTTTGAGATTAAGGTTTCTGCTTTTGTTAAGGGTAGATAGGATCTGTACCATCTTCTCTAGAGAAAATAAGTGTTGAATTTACAGGGGTTTTATTCTACTTTGAAAAGTCACTAGGACAGCTATGCAGTGACATGGATTTATTACAGTCTAGTGTTGCTTTCTTGCTCTAAATCAAATTATTTTGACTTCTTTTTCTTTTTCCCAAGTGCTTTCTAAACAAGATAGGTAGTAGGGGAGGATGGAAAAAGATTTTTCTTCTTTTATCAGTAGCTCTTTCTAGATCAGTTACTGAAATTCCTGGTTTTTAAGAGAGTTTTGAAACATAATTCAGCAGTTAGAGTTTGGTTTGTAGTTTCTAGTGCTTTGTTTTTTCTTTAAGAAAACATTCACTGACACACTTCTCTGAATGTTTACCACCAGCAGTCACTGGGCTGCTGGGGTTTCATCTCTGGCTTTGCCATTTCAGGACAGCTCTGTTTATCTTCAAACTGATAAAACAGTCTGCAAAATTGCTGGACCATGACTGCAACTTCTGAAAGGTTGCACGAAACCCCCCCTCCCAAAATGAATTGCTGAAACTCCCCATTGTCCTGCTCGCCAGTGATCAGCACCATCACACGGGGTGTTTGGCTTGCAGGAGCTTGTTTGCTGGTGTTGAATAAGCAGTGAGTGTGCTGTGATTTAATATCTGTATGGGGCTGACTTCCCTGCCCAGGCGGGGCGGAAGTTTAACAGACTGAGTAAGCTTGATCGTGGCATATTGAATGTCAGTGGTTTTACCTGCCAAGCAAAGGTGGCTCCTGAGAGTGGAGGCTGGAGGTCTTTGGGGTTCAGACAGGTTTGGACTGTGTGGTCTCAGTTCCCGTCAGCCTATGAAGGGCTTTACCCAGCTGCTGGGGCCAGGGCACAGGCTGAGCACTGTGGCTCACCCCTGTAAGGAACCGAGTTCCTTTTGGGCTGACTATTGGGAAATGGAGAGACACATACTTTAAGCATGTTGAGGGTAACCTGTAGGTCTCAGCAAGCAGGTCCCAGCTGCTTCTGGAGAAGGAAATTAGCACTGATTGAGTCTTGTGATCCTTATCCCTCCTCAGTTGTGCAGGCAGGGAGCCTGTTGGCTTTTCTGTCGCTCTCAGGATCCCATCACAAAATGAGGGATGCCTTATGCCAAGTTTTGAGATGGGCAGTAAGAGGTGGGTCGTTTCTTGAATCTAAAGTCTCTGCTATGTTTATGGTTAAGATACAGGATAAGCAGAAGGAAGCATTTCATGCTGCTCTTTAATTGGGGGACTACGGAACAAGAATAAGAATTACTATCTTATATAGTATAAGTATATGTATATACTTATAAGCATTTTCTGAGAGGCTAGTATGATTTTTCTGTCCCTCAGCCAGGGGGACAGGATTTAAACTAAGCTTTCTGAGTCTCAGTCAGTTAGCTACCATCTGACCCCCACCGTGAAAGTTACTTGCTTTTGCAAGTTCCAGGCTGAATGAGTGTTCAGCTTTTCCTCTCCTGAGAGCTTGAAAGCATCACCTGTTTCATGTTGTACTAGTTAGTTAATGGGAAATATTGCTGTTCTCTTTCCACCAATGTCAACAAACTGTTGAAATTCAAAAATGAGTTAAACAAACCTAGCAGGTTATGATCTCAAATGTGATGTTCCAAAATGCAATGTTTAGAAGTATTTGGCAAAGAGGACTGATTCATTGGTTCCTTGAGCAGTCTTTTATCTGGTTTCTGCTGTGCTGTGCAGATGATAAGTAGTCTGTAGATGGAGCAGTGAGGCCATGACACTGTAGTTCTGAGTCTGCAGTGTGATGGGTAGGTGGGAGTGCAGCCTCCTTCAAAGCCAGCACTGCCCCTGCTTTGACCCTCTAGCCAAGCCCTGGCCTTCACCAGGAGCCTTCAGATATTGCAGACAGCGCTCTGCACTGCTCCCTTCCTAGTCTGGAATCCCAAACCAGTTTAATGTTTCTGTTGGTTCAGTCTCCTCGTAGTAAAGGCTGGTCGTGAGAGTAAGCAAGCATGAATTTATTCTGCTCTGGAATTGCACATCACCCCTCAGTGAGTGGGTGGCTCTGGCTCATAGTCTTTCAGGGCTGGATGGGGATGTGTTGGGACTGAAGTGAGCACTGGGGAAAGTTTTTCTTCCCCTCCCAGGTGCAGCTGGAGTGGAGGCATCTGTGTCCCCTTGTGGACTTGTGGTCCCCTCCAGCCTTTGGGCAATTGGGTAAACAATACCGATAAACATCCTCAGCTGCTCACTGCCTGTCTATTTTCTGTATCTGCAAGACAGAGAGAGTTGTGTACTCAAATCCCTGCAAATTTGAGTATATATCCCCAGTACTCTGGACATTGCCCTGAAGGACATGGCTTCCTGGGATTGTAGCAAGGGGCTTGTTCCTGTTTGTCGTGTGCAGGTTTGATGCTGATTTGGGGTTTTCTGTGGGTACTAGCTACAGCTTGGTTCTGGGTTAGGATACTGAACATGCTGACTATTTTCTGGGCCTGGCTGCCACCCAAAAAGCCTTCTTGGCTGTACAGGGGAGTCAGAGGCATATGAATTGGCTGATGGGTCAACAGTTGCTTTTAATAAGGATTTAAGATGATCTAAGCTAGTGAATCTGGTTCTGTCCTGAAGGGAGAGAAAACACTTTGACCAGCATGCAAAAAGTGAAGGATCAGGTTGTCCAGGCCATTCATGGGTGCTGGGGCAGCAGTTAAAGTCTAAGCAGAAGGCATAGGAAGACTGGTTTGCTGTGGTTGTTCCCATACCATTGGAGTGACCCTGCCTCAGTGCAGCCTAGATCCCTGCTGGGCATCAAACAAAATGCCACTCAGAAAAATCTCTGGCGTCATTCTACCTGGGTTTAGCTAGAAGAATTGGGTTTTTAACCTGGCCCTGCTACAGGAAAGTGCGTGGATATCACAGAGACATGTCTCCAAATCTATAGAGAGCCACTAGCAAGCTGAATGCAGTGATTTACTTCAGCATAAATCTCTGTTCCTGATGGATATGAGATTTTCCCCTGCAGCAGCAGTGAGTGGTATAATGACAAGAGCAAAGTCTCTCAGTCTGCTCCCAGGTGAAAATGGGTGTAGTAGGGAACCTGGCTCTCCCAGCATCACTCTATGGGACCGGGAAGAAGCGAGCAGTACAGTGCTTGTGCAGCGGTAATCACTGTAGTCCTGTGTCCTCCCTGCGATGCAGCAAGAGGCTGGTGGGGTCCACAGCTGGTGTGGGGGAGTCAGACTGTGTGTGTGCTCTGTGGGTAAAGGCAGTAGCTTGAGGAAGCTGGAGAACTGGGAGGTGGGAGCTAGTCAATTCAAACAGCTGCCACACAAGCTTAAAGATAAATTCAATAATAAAATTGTATGTAGTTGAGGTGTGTTGTTTGGTGCTGTGCATGGCCAAGGAAAGCTGAATGACCAAAGAAATAAAGCTGGGTTTGGGTGATTGCTTTGCAGGCTTTAACAGCCCAGTGCAGTTCAATAGTTAGGGCATTGCAGACCGTGAGAACAGAGCTCTAGCTTCATCCATGTTGAGCCTGATGTACATGGGGCTGGGAAAGCTTGCTTGAAGAGAAGAGCCACAGATGAGAAATCCAGCTACTTGACCAAGTCTGGCACTGCAAAGAAATAGCTGCGTGGCAATCCTGTTCTCTGGTGCAGCTCACGGCAGGGCCTAGCCCTGCCTGCAAAACAGGGAGGAAGAGGAGGATGCGGTGAGCTACAAGAAGCCTAGGGCTGGATCCAACCTCAGGTGAGTCACCACATTCCCTTCAGATGAGCCCAGCAGCTGTGTCACTGGTGCCTACCCCATGCAGTGGGCCCTGGGGCTCTGGCACTTGCCATGGGGCTGCAGGGCACCATGAGCCTGGTTGTCCAGCTTCTTATTCTGAAATCAAGACTGATACATTCTGGGTTAGCGGTTGGAGACAAATGGGTTTTGAGGTGTTTTTAATTAGCTAATGCTGACTGACTTGCCGTCTCATGTCTGGGACATCTGTCATGAAAATCAACAAAACCACAGGTTCCTCAGGAAAGGGGAATCTGCACAGGGTACATCACTGCACCAGACAAGGCCTAGCCTGTGTATTTTTTTTTGTGTGTGTTTTGTTTGGTTGGTTTTTGTTTTGTTTTATTTTTTAATCGGATGGAAAAGGACATATTAATACCTTTTTGTTGACACTTTAATGTGTCTCTGTGTTTGCCCATTTGAGTCAACAAATGGGTACTGTTAATCAGTCAGTTATAGAGATATTAAAAACAGGGCAAGTTGGGGAGGGATGGTGTGGCTCGGTGCTCTAATAAATGCGGACCTGCCATTTGGATTCCCAGCAAATTCCAGCTCTGTTTCTGTTGGAAGTGTTTGAGTGGCTGTCTGGAAATATTTGGTTGCCATGTGCTTTCAAAATCAAATAATCCTCCAGCTTTCAAGGAGACGTGCTAATGCCTGGATGCTCTTTTCCTCGCCCCCCCCCCCCCCCCCCCCCCCCCCCCCACG
>VZTM01041591.1:219500-235973 GCA_013400555.1 Jacana jacana | reverse complement strand
CCCCATTTCTGACCATCCTAAAGGATGCAGCTCCCAGGGCAGCCCCTCTTGGGGAAGAGTCTTGGGAAGTTTTCTCACTGGGCTTGAGGGTTTTTAAGTTGCTGTCTGAGCAGTTATTCCACCCAAATGTCTTGGGTAGGTTCGCGTGTGTGTGCTGGAATTGATGAGAGAGGTGGCATCCCTATGGTGATGGTCTCTGCTGCGGTGGCCTACCCCAGGTCACTCACAGCTGTTAAAACATGGGCTGGGGTAGTGTTATTTGACATGTCTGTATTGCAGCTCTTTCTGGAGAGCAAATAAACTAATCCCTGTTCAGTGACTGGAGCGTGTTTAGAAGCAATAAAACCTGTTTGCACAGAAATTTTATACAGTCCCTATCTGGAAAGGTAGTCAATACTGGAGAACCTGAGATGTGCTCATAGCAGCTGAGATATGCAGCACAAAGCCACATCTTCAGGGAATGGAGACAGGCTCCACCCTGCCAGCCGTGCTCTCCCATGGAGCTGCTCTCAGACTCCATCATCTGAAAGGTCCTTTCCAACCTAGACAGTTCTATGATTCTCCCAGAGCAATTGAAAATTATTCAGCTCTATTGAAGGTAACTGCTGGTAGATATATATATAAATAAATATAAAAATATATATATATTTTATATATACAAGATATAATTGAGTTCTCTACCCTCAAGTTGTTTGCCTGTGTTTCAGGCTTTGAAATAAATAGCACTTAACTTTTTATTGTTTATTCAGACTAGAGAAATCAAAATATTCTAGAGAAATAAAAAAATTTCTGTGGCTGGCTGTATGAACCATGCATATTTTTGCTGAGCTGTGGAATGAGGTGAGTGTCAATAAAAAGCAGCTCAAAACCTCTTTCTTACAGAGTTATTACTGACATTGTAGAGAGTTTTCAATCATTTTGGGCATCCCTGATTATGTTAGCATGTGGAATTGGATACAGCCCTGTTCCCCCCCCGCTGAATTTCAACATGTATTTGTCGGGCAAACATACCTCATGGGGCAGGTGCTTGTCATCTGTGTTTGATTCCACCTGACACATGTTAAAAGGCAGGCAGACACGGTGATGAGGAACACGGCTTAGTGGTGATTTTGACAGTGTCAGCTTGGACTTGATGATCATAAAGGTTGTTTTCAACCCAGATGATGCTGTGATTTTTGTCTATCTGTGTGTTATGGAGCTGCCTTTGGTTTTCTTCTCTGGGCTGTGGGATGAGGGCAGGAGCCAAAGGGATCTGGTGCAGGAATTGCTTCCTTATGCATGGTTATGTCTGCATTGAGTGACAGGCCATCCATCACCAGGGTGTAAAACAGGGGTGGGATCTCTACCTCACTTCTGTCTCTTCCTTCATTCTCTCTTCCTCCCTCTGAAATGGGTCTGTAAATGTGAGTTTGTCTCTAGCTGTCACTGCGTTCCCTGTTAGTGGCTTTGCTGGGTGGGAACAAGCATGTCCTGCCATGGGGAGGTGTGAGCAGCATGGGGCTGCGCCTTGTCGGCATCCAGTGAGCCAGCCAACGGGCCAGCCCCATGTCAGCGCCCTAAAAGGGCTTTTTGTGTCCCTGAAGACAAAGCCTCTTGTTGAAAAATATAACTGAGTGAAAAATAGGATTCTGAATGCCCTGAACTCAGCTATTACAAGCAAACAAACAAAAAGCCCCCACACAACAATAAACTAAAAGGCTCCCCTGCCCCCCAGCCCAGTGTGCCAATGCTGGTGTAATACCTCTCCACTGCAAAAAAGCTCTGTAAAATTGCTTTGGGAGCTTAGCAATCTCTGTCAACTTGTGACTTGGTGGCCTGCTAACCTTTTCCTATGCTGTGTTGTTATAACATCCTCTTCCCTTTCCAGACTGCTGCAACAAGATCAGGTGTCTGCTTTTTCTCTGTTGGTTCAAATCCTCCCTCCCTCCTTCCTCTCAAGGAGAGAAATGGAGAAGGAAGAAACGATATGGAAACTGAGAAGTAAGCGTGTTTTATAGACTTGCTGATGAAGCTGAACAGTGTAAGGGCTGGAAGGGAATTTTTTTTTTTTAGTGAAGACCCACACAAACAACTGCAGGGCATATCCAGCATGTGATAGTCTCTAATAAATAGGATATCAAACAAAGCAGCTTTTTGAAAAGCTTATGGTGACGTTTGCTGCTTGTTCTGGTGTTAAAGATGTTGGAGATAATCAGCAGCAAATTATATTCCAGTGAAGTGGTTAGATAATGATGCTTTTGGAAATCCCTTTTTAAGGGAAATCATCATGGTTTGAAAATGAATTGGTGCAAATGAGAATTAGGAGGAAGGCAGGACTCGTGGAGGAGGGTTGTCTGACTGTCAGTCCCATAGCTGGTGCCGCCTGCCTGCCTGTGTAGCCAAAGCTGGCTCTGGTCCTGATCGCATTCCCAGGTATTTCTGCCAGTAGGGAAATCCACCGCCCTTAGCATGCACCAAGCTCAGCCGACTTTCTTGACTCCTTTGTCCCCTGGGAACAGCAGCAGATGGCACCAGTGTGTCTGCCAGGAAGGGGCAGTCCCTGACTAGGCATACTTCCCGACAGGCAGCACACAAGACTCCTGCATCTTCCAAGGACCTGCATGGTAACCTCTCCTTGGTCAACTAGACTAAACTGAAAGTTTTTATGCTGTTTCAGATTACTGTGGTGCTTTTTTCCATTTCTCTTCCCGCTGTCCATCTGATGCCGCTTTGTTGCTGTTCCTACCCCTGCCCCATTTTTGCTGTATGAGCCCAGTGATGAAGTTAGCTGTCTTGGTGGTGGTGGCTTTTACTGACTGTTAAGCATCTTGTGCCTGCTGGGCGGTGCTCTACAGATGCTGGGAGGTGGGGTCTGATGTTCTTTCCCTTGTGTCTCTGCCATGATGCAACTTCTTGTTGAGTATCTGTGCTGCTTGTACCTGTACCTGCGGTGCTTCCCTAGCTGCCACACCTGTCCATCGCTCTGTCACCGACCTCCTCACCCTTTCCAGACTGAGTCAAGTCTAACAGAAAACGAATATTTGCAGCTACTGGCAAACTTAAGTTCTTAAGGTAGCAAGTGCCTGTGAAGGCAGCTGGAGCCCCAGCAAGAATAAGAGGCTTGCTGATCAGGGCACAGGCATTTGTGAACTGAGCCTCTCCTTGCAGCGAGCCAGCCCGGTCAGGATCCTGCCTGCGCGCTCTGATTCACCCTCATTCCTCTGCTTACAGAGGAGGCAGCAACTGTGTCTGTTCCCATAGACAGAGGAGGAACCTTTTATTTCTCAGTTTACAGCAACTGTAGCTCACAAAGTGGGAGCTGGAAAATCTTGGTATGCAAATCTTATTTGAAGTTGCACTGATCCGGCCCAGATCCCCACGGTTACAGACCCTAAGCCAGGGCCAGCGAGTGTGTGAGGATGTGCTTATCAGTGCCTCCCTTTTTGTAGGGATTCCCTGTTGGCAATTTTTCACTGGTCCCTGATCTCTCTCAGTCTTATTGGCTAAAGTGCCAACAGGACATCTCATGCTTCTGTCACAACTGTAGTGGGAAGGGGATGTGGGCAGGTCACTGGCCTTTTTCCATCCTTGTGGTGATACCTCCTGTCTAGGCTGTCCTGGAGGCACCTCATCAGTGCTTGGAAAGGAGAGGAGGATTATAGCAGATGGGTGTGGAAACTGTGCTTTATCCTCTCTGTTTCTTAAAAACCAAGCAGATCTAATCCCAGTGGAGTTTCTGCATTGTTGGGATGAGCATGGCAGATGCTTGGGGTGTTCTTGCAATGCCATGCTTGGGAGGGTGGAGGGGGGCGGTGGCAGTGCCAACAGCCTCTTGCTGCCATGGTTTATTGAGAGACTGACTTGAGGCAGCTGTTCGCTCAGTTTTCTTGTAGAAAAGCAGACTTTCCTTTTTGCAAACAATAACAGGTATACTACTTTGTGCAAAAGACCTTTTTCAGGTACTATTCAGAACCTTTTTTATTTGGGTTTGGTAGCTGTGTTCTCGGGGTACAGACAGGCAGGCAGAGTGTTCTCTATCTCTTGCATTAATATTTTAATTCTGGATTCTGATTTTGTTCAAAGTTGTGGAAAATCCCTGGAGATGTAAGCTTTTCTGACATACAGAACCCACTGGTAGCAGGTACCTCAATGTGTGTAGAACAGCATAACCCATAAAATAAATACACAGAGATAAATATCAACAAGGCTAATAGGATTTTATTTACTTGTTAAGGAATATGTTTCCTACTTTCTGAGTTTCATATAGCTGTTTTCTTAATGGAGGAGTAAACATGGCTTCAAGAACTGTAGTGACCTTCTTATTGATTGTTGCTATACTGCTGTTCAAAACTGCATGTGTTTGAATGCAGCCTGGTTTAACACAGTGTCCTTTTTCTCTCTTTAGGTACTCCCTAAATTAATGAGATGGCCAACACTATGCAAATCTCCAAAGATGAGCTGGAGGAACTCAAGGAGGCCTTTGCCAAAGTTGGTAAGTCATAGTGAGGAGGCCACCTTGCTCCTGTCTGCTTTAGGTTTGAAGTGGATGTACCCCACTCATGAGCAGTGGTGCCAGCATGACGTGGGCAGACTGCTGCTCCTGCGGTCTTCTTCATACCAAGGAGTCCTGTGGCAGCCTCATTGCTTCTGACTTGCCACTTCCAGCCAAGAAGCACAAAGAAAGGGATATGAGCAGTCTGGCTGTTGTTGAGCATCAAATTATTTAGGTTAGGAGAGGCCTTTAAGATATTCGAGTCTAATCATTAACCTAGCACTGGCAAGTTACCACCAAACCGTGTCCCCCAGCACTAGATCTACATGTCTTTTAAATACCTCCAGGGATGGTGACACCAGCACTTCCCTGGGCAGCCTCTTCTAATGTTTGACAACCTTTTCAGTGAATAATTTTTTCTGAATATCCATTCTAAACCTCCCCTGGTACAACTTGAGGCCATTTCCTCTTGTCTCATCACTTCTTCCTTGTCAGGAGAGACTGACCCCACTGGCTACACCCTCTTTCCAGGGAGTTGTAGAGAGCGAGAAGGTCTCCTTTCAGCCTCCTTTTCTCCAGGCTGAACCTCCCCAGCTCGCTCAGCTGCTCCTCACAAGATTTGCTCTCCAGACCCCACCTGCAGACAGCCTTGCTCTGTTGCCCCAGGGTGGGGTTTATGCTTCCTGATGGTGAATAAATATCCAACTGAGTCTTGCATTCCTTTGACCCAGGCAGCACTTGAGGGCTTGCAACATTCTGGGTTCCAGTGGTGCTGAGTTTGACAGACGGGCTGAGCTGTGATAAAAATGCTGCATTTCTGTTTTGTGCAGGTGCATTTGAGGCACTGCATTTGGTAAGCTTGCAGGCAAAACCTAATTAGCCTCTGCGTACCTGACCATTATGGAGCAACTCATGGTGCTAATAGAATGCTTTGCAGCTGCCATGCCAAGTGTATTGCCCTCTGGTGGCTCTGTTTCTTCTCTGGTTCTTGCCTCCCTACCGAGCACAGCTGGGTTTGGCACTCATTTGGGAATGAGTTGCACAAGTGATCAGAGCCAGTGCTTCAGTTCTCTAACTGGACATCAGCATTGCTTGAGCACTGTTATAAATACAAATTGGAAGTTGCCTTGCATCTGTGTTGCGTAAACTGCCCTCCAGAGCCGTGTGGGTCTTGCAGCTTTCACTTGCACTCAAGTCTGCAATCAGCAGAGAGAAATATGAATTTCAAGGACAACTGATTCTCATGAAGCAGTATTCCCTGTTGAGACTTGAAGCAACTTGTGTTTTTGGCAGTTCCCTCTCCTGTTTTCCTCTTCCCAAGCCTTTTCCAGCTGGAGGAAGCAAGCTGCTGCAGATGGAGAGGGGTGACCATCCATGCTTCTTCCCGCCTGATGTCCCTCTGTATGCAAGCCTTAATAAGGCTGGGATGCAGGCAGCCTGCTCTGCCCTTGGATAAACTTCAAATGATTAACCTGGATGGAATGTGATGGCTTTTTTGTCATTAGTGTGGGGGGAAGTTATTGGGATTAGGCTGGCTGGCTGCCTTTGCTCCAGAAATACAGAGAAACCCATGTCAAATCCTGGTATGTTTTAGGAAACTGGCTTACCTTGCTCAGCAAACCTTTTATTTTTAATTTTTAAATGATAAAAGCAGTGTCAAAACCAAAGTATTATTGAGAAATGTAATAATTATCTTGCACATACCCACAAGTGAGGTGGGATCTGCTAGTCCTTTTCAGGTGCCTTTTGTTTTGTGTGCTTGAGGCATGGTACAGCCCAAAGCATTGCTGTGGGACAAGCCTGTCCAGAATGTCTTTATTGTTCTCATGCCTTTTATCTTGCCTAAAGGAACCATATTTGCCCTGGGATATACACCTGATTGCTAATTGGGTGACTGACTTTCACTGGGAACTTCTAATGCCATCTCTAGTGAATGCCAAGAAAAGTTGGACCAAGGCTGCCATTTAAAATGAAGCCTCTTTTTTCATCTCCCAGCAACCTGGAAGACTTGGGACACAGTTGAGAAACATGATTATAGCAAAGGTCTGCTGGTCGGCTTCTAGAATGTCATAAAGCAGATGTGGGGAGGATGAAGCATTGCATGGGGTGGTTTCTGCTTAGCAAGACGTGCCCTGCTCCAATATGTTCCTGCATGGGCTTCCTGGAGACCTGCTCTGACCCTGGCGTGGAGCAAGGTGCAGCTCTGGATGTGTAGGTTGAGGGGACTTTAAGGTTTGTGTTAGACCAGCTTTTCTGTATGCCGCTGGACCAGATGGAGAGATCTAGTGATGCTGGAAGGCAGCAAGGTGTGTTCCTACGTACTGTCACTACTTCCCTTCCATGCTGCTTGAAGGTATCCCCTCTTTCCCATGCAGCTGGTCTCTTGACAGCCAGCAGAAGGCAAGAGACCCCCAGACTCCCTATTGCTTACCAGCAGCAGTCCTTGGGGAGAAACCAGGGTTTAAGGTTAGCATAACAGTTGGCTGCAGCTCAGACAGGTGGCTCCCAGCATCCTACACCAGGTATTTGTTCTGGAAGTGTTCCACGTGGTCAAGAGCAGTGCGGGAAAAAAGGTATTTTAACATCTCACAAAAGCAATTAAGTGCGGCGTAAGAACTGTTTAGGGTTTGACTGACCCACAGGTTAGTGGGAAAAGAGCAGCTTGCTCCAAATCTCAACTGATCTCTGAATTTGTTCTGTGGAACAGATATGTACTGGCCAAACAGTAGCATTTCATAGGGGAGGCATTGCCCAAAAAAATCTGCAAACTTGCTTGATTTGTCTTCCTTCTCTGTGCTTCCGATAGCAGAGATAAACATCTTTTCTGGAAACACGGAGTACTGAAAAATCATAACACAGCTGAACACTGTGTTCACTGCTGCAAGGTGGTGGAACAATGCTCCGAAACGTTTGCTTAAGGCAAGCAAGGATCTGCGATCCTGCTAGTGTGTGTCCTGCTGAGCATTTATCCATAAAAGGAAACACATAGGATACTTTCCCCTCTCGCATCCTGTTATTTAAGCTATTTTAAGTACTTGTCTGGAGGAAGCTGAGCCAGTGCTTGAAGCAGCTTTTGGGTTCTGTTTGTGGTGGCTTTGCTGCGCCACCTGCATACGGGAGATAGTGCTGCACATCCCTGCGGTGACCTTCTGGGGTTTGCTGTACTGTCACACATGCATCTTTCAGTGGAAACTGGAAACTTCAGACAGGCTGCAGTTTCCTTTCCATTGGGCAGTTTATAATGAATCCAGGCTGTAGCTTGTCTGTTAAAACAATTTTGCTTTCTTCTGTTAGTAATTCTGGGCTGTACACTGAAGGATTTCATTTGGGATAACAGACCAGCCCTGCTCATAAATCCCACTCCCAAAACATCTGGGATGTAGATATCCCTTTTTAATCTATGAAGTAAATCCATGATTAATTTTTTCCCCAGGGTACTATGGAAGAGTTAACTCTTACAGCTGGGTGTTTGGGATATCATTAAGAGTCAGAAGAAGTTAGGTCCTGAGACCTGGGAATTTTGAGTGAGTTACGGTGCATTACTCTGCAGCTTTTCCCCTTCATGTTTGGAGCCTTGCTGTCTCTGAGCCCAGTGCAGGTGCTGGTATCCACTGGTAGGCAGCCCATCCAGATGGGGAGCATTGTTCCTGGTGCCAGGTTCCTGAGCTGCACGCACTTACTTTAAGTGCATGTTTCAGATGGCTCTTCATGCTGCTGAGCTGCAAATTTTATTTTATTTTATTTTATTTTTCAATGGCCAGAGCTAAATCTTTGAATAGGCACACTCAGAGGACTGGCAAGATACTGCTTTTCAGGGGTGAATGAAGCCCTCTAAATGGGGAGATGTTAACCCAGACTGCAGGAAATTCCTGATACCTGCCCTGCAGCCAGATTTGATTCTTTCATGTGGAGGTTAAGGTCTGCTGAGCAAGTGTGGATGGACCAGCCAAGGGCCTGGGCTGACTCCTCTAGTTACTGTAGCACATTTCAAACATTGATTTTAAATTATAGTTTCTGTTCTGCAAGCAAACCAATAGAAAAGCAAGGTGTGGGATTAATTTATAGAACTAGATTGTACCTTTAAAACATTTGCAGGGCTCCATATGTAGAACTGAGCTCTAAACAGGTTTAAGCAACCTTTTACCTGTGCATCTCTCTAGTGTATTAGAGATAGAATAATAGAATCATTCAGGTTGGAAAAGATCCTTGGGATCGAGTCCAATCATCAGCTCTACTCTACAAACTTCTCCCCTACAACATACCCCCCAACACCACATCCAATCTACTCTTAAATAATTCAGGGATAGTGACTCCATCACCTCCTTGGGCAGCCTATTCCAATGTGAAAGATTCTTTCCTAATGTTCAGCCTAAACCTACCCTGTTGTAGCTTGCAGCCATTCCCTCTCATGCTATTGCCAAGAGATTGCTAGAAGAGACCAGCACCAACCTCTCTACAATGTCCTTTCAAGTAGTTGTAGAGAGTGATGAGGTCTCCCCTCAGCCTCCTCTTCCTCAAACTAAACAGTTCCAGCTCCTTCAATCGCTGTTCATAAGATTAATGCCCCAGGCCCTTCACCAGCTTCGTTGCCCACCTCTGTACTCGCTCCAGCACCTCGATATCTCTCTTGTGCTGAGGTGCCCAGAACTGGACACAATACTCAAGGTGTGGCCTCCCTGGTGTTGAGTGCAAGGGGGCAATCACTTCCCTACTTCTGCTGGTCACACAATTTTTTATGCAAGCCAGGATGCCATTGGCCTTCTTGGCCACCTGGGCACACTGCTGGCTCATGTTCAGCCGCCCGTCGACCAGAAATCCCAGGTCCTTTTCTGCCAGGCAGCTCTCCAGCCACACTTCCCCAAGCTTGTAGCGCTGCATGGGGTTGTTGTGGCCCAAGTGTAGGACCTGGCACTTGCCCTTTTTGAAGCTCATGCCATTAACATTGACCCATTGATCCAATCTATCCAAGTCCCTCTGTAGAGCTTCCCTACCCTCATGCAGATCAACGCTCCCACTTAACTTAGTGTCATCTGCAAACTTACTGATGGTGCTCTCTATATCCTTGTCTAGATCATCAATAAAGATACTAAACAGGAATGGCCCCAGTACTGAACTCTGAGGAACACCACTTGTGACTGGCCGCCGGCTGGATTTAACTCTGTTGAGCACCACTCTTTGAGACCGTCCTTCCAGCCAGTGCTTGATCCAGCTTGATCCAGATAGGGACTTTGGAGCTGGGTCTCACTGCTTTCTCAACCAACAGGCTTCTGCCTCATGAAATACCATATATTGTGGTTTTCCTGTTCACTTCTGAATAGACTGAGACATGGGACATGCAAGCCTGGTTCAGAAAGACTTCTGAATGCTTGATCTAGACATGTCAAGAGGAAAACCTTTACTAAATCTGACTCAAAATAATACCCATGGTCTATCAAGGATACAATAGGTATTTTGAAGTCTTACTGTTGTCTGTCTTTGTCTACTCACATTTAGGTAGATGCAAAACTTAGGTTTTTAGGTAGTGGATTGATTGGAAGAAGTGATAAACAGGATTCTCTGGATTTCTCCGCTTAATTTGGCAGCGTGATGAAGGGTTGTGGTCAGTTCAGTCCATCACAGGCTTAAGTAATAGATATTGGCTGTTGGCACACTGAGGGTGAAAGCAGAGTTTTGGTCCGGGTCCATAGGCCCTGGATATTAGCAAATCTCTTCTTGTTTGATTTTATTCTCTGGTTGTGAGGTAGAGAAAAGATGCATATTGTGGAGTTCGATTTAGTAATAAGAAAACTGTAACTGAGTAAGCTGTGATTTATCTAGAGGGGAAATAGTTTGCTGATAACACCTTAGGCAGGACTGTTTAATAAAGCTTGCCTTTGTAAGCTTATATTTTTTGGAGTAAAATTCTAAAATTGAAGGCGAGACAGCAGCCTGTTGCTATCAGTTGCCCAAACCACTTTATTTCATCAGCGTTATTGTAAACACTGACATTTCATCAAGTAGTTTATTGTATTTAGTAATCCACTGGAATTGAGATGCTCTTCTTTAGTTTGAGACCTAGACCCTGAGATGTAGATAGGAGTACAGGTTTGCTCTGTGTTCTGAATTTAAAAATCTCATGGGTCTGGAAAGCGAGGAAGATTAGAATGGTGGTGTGGACATATGGCTTGCTGGGCATTACTGTGAAATAAAACCTAAAAAACACCACTGACACCTCATTAAAAGTAAATTGACTTTCAAAATTTGCTAAAGGAACAGGAGGACTTTAGAGCTTTCCTGATTGTTTTCTGTTATTCTTGAAAGAATCTCCCTTTAAGCCTAACTACTGACCACAGTGGCTGCAGTGAATGATTCCCGGATTCCCTCTTGAACAAAACTGGATACCGGGGCTGGTGCAGCTCTTCCATCACAGGCTGGGGAGCTGGTAATGTGCTGCCAGGGTCTTCAGGCAGCAGAAGCTGCTGCTGGAGTGGAATTTAACTGTGGGGGGATACAAGCAGAATGGTGGCTGAGGGAAGTCGGGTCCCTCACAGCATGGTGTGGGCTTGGCAGCAGTGGGACAGCGCTAGGCAGTGCATCATCGCAGCACTGGGAGTGATGGAGGTGGGGGAGAAGGTAAGGCAGCTGCTCAAATGCTGAGACTGCTCTTGTTTATCCTTAAGTGCTTTGTAGGGGTCTGCAGTGCAGGCACTGTGTCACTCTTACAGAGCCTGTGGTTGAACAGCAATGGTAGGAGACTGACAAATCTCCACCTCTTCAGCCCACCCAGGTATTTCCCACCGGCAGCAGTAATGCAGAGCTGGTATCTGCCCACAGCCTCAGCACTGGGGAGGAGATGACAGCTCAGGCCCTGCATTAACTTTCCTGGGCTGTCTGTACCACTTGCCTACAGTAAAAGGATTTTAACATCACTACTCAGCCAGCAAGAGTACAACTTGCCCTGAATCCCTGTCTCCCTGAACGTGCTGGAAGGTCATGCTTGTGTCTTGGGATGTGGATCTGGGCTATCCTGACAGCTTCAAATGCTCCAGCTGCTGGTGGACCCAACTCTGCTGAAGCCTGGGTGCCAGTCCCACAGTGACCCCTGCTGTCTGTTCGTCCCTGGTTGGCCTTGGCTCTGCCTCTCCATGGAGGAAGCATGGAGGAAGCAGAACCTCTTTTTCCTGAAGGCGGCTAGGGCTGCTGGATTTGCCCTCTGCAGTCGGTAGATGTGATGATGTCCCCAAAGGGGTTGGGATCTGTTGATGTGAAAAGCTCCAGATTCATACTAGATTCTTGTGGTTTATTCTTCCCAAATCTAGTAAGTGATAGTGTCTCACTAAGCATGCAGTGCTGCTGCAGCTTGGTGTTTGGTTATCAAAGCACTTGTCCTTCAGAGCATTCTTGGGCAGCATTAAAATCCAGCTGCAATTTTCAGTCAGCAATAAATGGATAACATCATTATCAACATGATAAAAAAGCGTAAATGCAGAGCTGACCTAATGTTTTCCGTTCACAAAGTAAGAAATGCTGTGTTTTATTACCAGCTATTTTTAACATGCAAAGCCAGCTGCAGTTAGACGTAAAAGGAAACACTCTGGAGATCATTTATGAAGATGCAGATGCTCTGATGTGAAACTTTTACACTAGGATTGGTCATGTGGGCTGAGAGCTGTCCTGCTCAGCTCTGCTTTGAAGCAGTTGTTGCCCAAAGCCAGGGAGATCTCATGGCTTGCACTGGGGCTCTTTGAGGATGTGCTGTCTGTATTTACTGCCTTGCCTTTGCTTTCTGACAGTGGTGTCGAAGAGTGTACTGCTCAGGCATGGGGGCGTGGTATTTTTGGTGTGGGCATGCATCTGTGGGTCCGTGTCCCACACAGATCTTGCTTTCAGTGAAGATGAATGCCCTGTGCAATGTGGCCCTGAAAACAGGTATGGTGTGACAGGCTACAGTAGGAGGTGCCTCCTTAGCTCTGTGTCCTGTAGATGTCCCCTGTGTGCAGGTTGCTCTCTGTAAAGCACTTTGGAGCATGGGAGCAGCATTTCTGCCCCACTGTCTGGGACTGCTGCTGTCACGATACGAGCACTTTTCTAAAACTTCTTTCTGCCCCTTCTCTTCCTCAGACCTCAACAGCAATGGGTTCATCTGTGACTATGAGTTGCATGAGCTCTTCAAGGAAGCCAACCTGCCTCTCCCCGGGTACAAAGTGAGAGAGATCATCCAGAAGCTCATGATTGATGGTGACAAGAACAAAGATGGGAAGATTAGTTTTGAAGAGTTTGTCTATGTAAGTGCTATTTCTGAATTTCCAACAGCTTGAGGCACCCCTTTTAGACACAGCTAAGGACAAGGAGGTAGAAGAGTTGAACCTGGCTTCTCAGCCGCTTACCATTATCCTATTTTTCCTTCTATGAACTGATCACTTTTGAGCACTTGTCATGTAAAAATCAGTTCTTTGTACAGATCTCTGCATATGACCTGTCTTTTGTGCTGTTGCTGCCAGCCTTTAGATTTGGACAGGGGGGAAACATGTTGGCGTTTAAAGAAAAAAAGCAAAAAGAATTCACACGCTTTTCCTATATGAAAACTTTGTTGGAGGCTGAATGACCATTTCCACATGAGGTGACAACTGGAAAAAAGACTTCCAGTTCTCCAAGTGTACAGTATTGACTGGAAGCTACCGAGTTTTTCCAGGCACATAGATGAATGTGTTTCCCAATGAAGCAGTATGATTTCCTTTTTCAATATAGTGGGGCTACAGGTATTTCCTAAAGATTTGAGGGAGCATTTCAAGACACACTTGGAGATTAGTTCTAGATGCTGACCTAGGAAAATTCTGATTTTTTTGTTGCCTTAAAAGGGAACAATAGACATAAGGAGATAGGAGAAGCTGGAGGATGGGTGTAACCCTCAACCTTCTCCTATAGAAATAGGTCAGAATTTTTTATTTTACCAAAGCACAACAATTCTTCTGAGCTTTTTCATACTCTGATGACTGGGTGCTGAAAAACTAATAAAAGTATGTGCAGTACATTGAGGAGCACTTCTCATGTCATATTTCTTGATGTTTCTTAGTTTATCTTGACCTTCTGTCCTTAATTGTTTTCAGACCCTCTGAACTTTTGAGTTCGGAGTCAACTAGTAAGTTGGGGTTTGTTTGCAGTTTGTGAACACTTGCATGCTGGGTGCATGTTTCAGCTGGTGGTTTGAGCTGGTCCATAACTCAATCTCTGCACTGGGAAGGAATAGATCTCTTCTGTCACACTTGAATGGTACCAATGGTCGAGTAAATGTGAAATGTCTCACGGGCAACTAAGCTGTACAGCAGAAACAATGGTTAGCTGTAGGATTTTTAGAAACCAAACTTTTGCTGTCTGACTCTGAGCAGTTTTGCTGGAGTTTATGGTACAAAGGATGATGTGAACTGACTTGAAGTTGGGCCCAAGTAACTTAGTGGTACCTCAGCATTAAAGCACATATTTTCAAAGAAGATATGCAACACCAGTAATTAGTCCAGCAGATTTTAAAATAAATACATCTGTATCAAAATCCTGACGTCCAGCCAACCAGAAGCCCCCAAACTTTTGGGCTATTGAGTCTTGACTCAGCTTTACCTGATCACTGAGGTGAGCAAACCCTTTGCCTGCCATCAGGAGGTGGTTTAATGCCACTGCATCGTCATCATCTTGACTTGCCACCTTCCCTGTGTTCAAGGGACAGGGAAGGTAAGGTGTGACAGTCAGCCCTGTGGTGAAACCTCTGCATTTTAGCGGTGTTAAGAGAACTCGCATGTTGCATATGTTTCACTTGTGTTTCAGCGTGGTTGAAACTAATTTTATTAACTTTTGGGGAAGTTGCAATAGGCTTTCAACCCATCGGATGTATTTTTTTTCTAATAGTTGCTCAGTTCTGTAGATCTTCAGGGCCACTAATAGGAACATACAGCCTGTGCAGATGGTATGTTCTGAAGCATCTCTTCTGCCCTTGAACAGGAGGGTGTTTTCTCAGTCAGCCCAAGCCTGCTGTGGAGGGAGGGAGAACCCTTACCTGAAGTGCTTGCTGTTACACATTATTGCATATTTGACTGTTATACTCTTAAAGAGAATTGTTTCTTGGATTATGGACAAAGTCTTTTGTGTGAACTAAAGTCACAGTCACGTGAGCACCTGGCTTACACAGAAAGGTTAAAATTGCACAACAGCTTTCTCAACTTTGTTTCTGTGGAAATTGCTGCATGTGTCCCTGCTCTTGGACTGCAAAGGTTTCATGGGTTTTTTTTGTCAGTCTCCTGAAATCTACATGAAAAGGTAAATGTTTGTGAGGTACTTCATGCTTAATGCTTCTGTTTCAGTAGGCACTTGCAATATGTATTTGAGAGAGGGGGGACAACTCTCTGCGCACTACCCATGTTAACTTTAATGTCACTACACCCTTGCTGATGTTTGCTGATCTTACTACCAAGTTTGCTTTAAAGCCAAGAGGAAATAGCTGCTTCTGTGGCCCTTTCATTTTATGAAGACAAATTTTTCTTGTCTAACAGAGCACTTTAAATTGTAGATTTTCCAAGAGGTGAAAAGCAGCGATATTGCTAAAACATTCAGAAAAGCAATTAACCGTAAGGAAGGAATCTGTGCAATTGGGGGCACCTCGGAGCTCTCCAGCGAGGGGACACAGCACTCCTACTCAGGTAACACTCTCCCTTTAGCTTTCATAGGATGGGGGTGCTGTATCCCAAAAACAGGGGATTTCTTCTGCTCTGCCACATGCTGGGCTGTGGTTCTCCTGGATTTGAATGGTTTCGGGTAAAGGGGAGAGCAGGGCAGAATTAGAGGGTGATGCCAGATTTGCAGTCTGTAAATTAAGTGTGTGCTTGTTTGTTTTGTTAACTGTGCTTGCTGATGGAGTCCTTGTGTCACACTTGATTATAATAAAGTTGTTGAGTAATGAGTAAATAACAGGAATATTCTAGTAATTGGAAGTAAAAGTCATATTTCCTTAAACTTTTGTGGCTAACAAAATAGTGTGGTAATGACAGTGGGCCTTTTATTTCCCTGGGTTATTGTGCACTACTTCTTTTGGGAGAATCTTTGCTATGTTATGTAAAAGACTGTATTAAATTTACAATTGTTTATCTTAGAGGAAGAAAAATATGCCTTTGTAAATTGGATAAACAAAGCCCTGGAAAATGATCCCGACTGTAGGCATGTTATTCCAATGAACCCAAATACAGATGATCTGTTCAAAGCTGTGGGGGACGGGATTGTGCTATGGTAAGTCACGATGGCTTCTGAATGTAAAAATAAATAAATAAATAAATAAAAATCACAAAATAATGTCCCAACCTGCAGTTAGGGTAATTTTCGTCCTATTCTAGGCTGGTTTTGTGACTAGTGTATGTGCATAATATGTCATATGTATAAAAAAGGGCTCTGGCTTTCATTGTCATTGTGTGGTGCTTCAGCTTTGATACCAACTTTGCGAACTGGTCATTTTATCTAGTGTTTTTGTTTGGGCTTGGGACTGAGTTTGCTGAAGGGGACAAGGTACCTTGCAGGAGCAGAAGTTGTCCTGGTGCAGCTCAGACTGTTGCTAGGTAGTTTGGAGAGGGTAGATGTGATAAATAGCCCTTTTTTTCTAGGATATTTAGATGTTTAGGCAGAACTCTCTGGGAATGTTAGTAACCTGAAACTCTAAAACTGATTTTCTGGGAATCCTCTTGTTGCTTTTGATAATAGCTGCACTAGATTAGTAAAGTAACTTACCTTGCTGCATGCTGAGAGCAGAAGGCATCCGGGGCTGCTAAACACCAGCTGCCTTCTATGTACGGGGCTTCTTTTGGTTTTGTGGTTTTGGTTTGTTTTTTAAATGTAATTGAATTAATATAGCAGAGAACTGGATAAGCCTGGAATTTCAGTAACTCTGAATCAATACGCGAAGACGTTTAGTGGGCTGCCCATTGCCTTTCATTTCTGCTATTTCTTGTGATTTCTCCTTTTTTTTTTTTTTTTTTTATTTCCCTAGTTTC
>VZTM01041591.1:200249-219480 GCA_013400555.1 Jacana jacana | reverse complement strand
AATTTCCCTAGTTTCAAGCAATTCAGGTCTTCAGGAGAAGACTGAATTAAGTAGGAAGCAGTTCATAATATAAAGTAAAAACTTGCTGTGTTTTCTGACTAAAAATTCTTTGTGCTCACCTGTTTCCTGCTGAGCTCTCAAAGTGTCTGTGCTTTTTTGAGGGCAATTTTTTCTTGATGGCAGTAAGACACTGCCTACAATAGGACACAATGCCTTGTCTTACTGGAACCTGCAGTGTATGTCAACAGAGCAGCGAGTCTCTGCTGGTCCAGGGACTGCACCATGAATAATTCATGTGTTCTTTTTGCTCCAGTGGCTGAGATCAGTAGTGGTCAGGAGCGTGTTTAAGGTTTCAGGCTTAGCTATTAGTTACAAATACATTCTTGATAACGTAAATATTAACTTCTGATTTACACAACCTTGATTTTTAAAAAGTAAGAAAAGAAATACACAAAGCTTAAAGCCAAACAAGCAAAAGGAAAACTGCTGTGGTGAGTATTATAGCAGTGCCTTGAGTGTTGTTGGCATTAAATACTAAATGTTGTTCAAGTATTATTGTTTTTCTTTCTACCAGCAAAATGATCAATCTTTCTGTTCCGGACACGATTGATGAAAGAGCAATTAACAAGAAGAAACTCACACCATTCATAATTCAGGTATAATACACTTCTGTATTTTTGCTGAAGTTTGTATTCTGGTAGAATAAATGAAAACAGCATGGGTGCTCAAGGCTTTATTGTCGAACTCTGGGAAGGAGCAAGTTTTATAACTTCCATTTAATTATTAAAGACAGTTTTGTACTGAACATAATTAAAAGTGCTCCAGATACAGTTCAAAAGACAAAATGCTAAGTTAATGACAAAATGGGTAAAATGGCTGAAATTCTGTGCACACCTGATATTTCTGCACTGATTATTTACAGCACTGTCTTTTTAAAACAATGTGGTTGTTGGTGTTGACTGTCCCTGAATCATTTCATAGTACAGTCGGTTGGTGTTGTGAGGAAACCTGTGTGTGCTTGCCCAAATAACATATCTCCAGCCTTATTCTTCTTGACACCACTAGATGCGAATAACTCAGAGAGTGAAATTAAATACCTGAGGCTGAAATTAAACCCTGGTGCCTAGTTCAGTCCTTATCGATCCAGACTGCTGCCACAACAGCTCTGCTAAAACTTGGGAGAGCAGCTGGGAGCGTTTCCTCCTAGGTGCTGCCATCGGAGCAGGGACCAGGGGGATCTTGGCTCTGCTGGCGCTGGATGAGAGGCCAAGCATTGTCTCCTTGGGCTGTCTCTCACTTGGCTCTCCTGTTTGCAGGAAAACCTGAACCTGGCACTGAACTCAGCGTCCGCCATCGGGTGCCATGTGGTCAATATTGGCGCAGAGGACTTGAGGGAAGGGAAGCCCCACCTGGTCCTTGGGCTTCTCTGGCAGATCATTAAGATCGGCTTGTTTGCCGACATTGAGCTCAGCAGAAATGAAGGTAAATGAAGCTGTGAGTGATTACTGCTAAAGCATGAACACTGCGTTGCTTGTGCTGTCACCTCCAGATCCATCGCTGCCTCTTCCCTCCCCTCCTCTCTGCTGAAAGGGTGTTCTTGCCTTTGGGCTCCTTGGGGCATGTCCCAGGCCAAAGATCTCCAGCCTCTTTAGACCTGTGAAGTGGGTTATGGTAACATGTGTCAGCCTTGGAGAACTGGCTGAGAATGTGTTGCTTTGTGATGCCTTGGGCTGGGCAGGCTCTCTTGGGTTACTTCGGCCATAGGTACCTAACAGTGTTGGGAGGTGGCAAAAGCTGTTTTCATCCTCCTAGGATTAGAGACAACTGCACATTTTCCGCAAAAACAAACAAAACAAAAAACATAACAAAACAAAATAAAAAAGGAAGAGGGCTTCAGCTCTTTTCAGCTTTTTGGGAGTGTGTTCACAATGACTTGGCTCTCCTAAATCCCTCCGTGCTGCTGCCAGTGGTGCAGCCGAGCTCTGGCTCTGTTCTCGGCAGTAGGGAAGCAGTGCTGCAGTCCCCGCCCCGGTTCTCTGTTGGCCCTGCACGACAGCATCCAAAACTTAGACTTTGCAAATCACTCTGAGAACTCTGTTATTCCCACATGGGCTATCAGAGCACCCAGATGGATAGAGGAGCTTCACTGTCTTTTATTTAAACTTCCCTATTGTGAAGTGGTAACATTGTTTGGCTTAAATTGAAAACTCACAGCAAGAAATGCACCAGCCAGCTGAAAGGATGCTTATCTTGGCTTCTCTGGCCTTTTTTTTTTCAGTGCATATGAGGCTGCTTCAAAGCACTTTTTCATTGAGATAGAAGTGTATTTACATTTAGCTTACTGTCATCAGCTTAAAAGACTTCACAGAGAATTTTATTATAAGAGAAAATGGAAAATATTTTTCACGTATTTTTCACAATCTACATGATTCATACTCTTCTCTGTGTAACAACCAACTCAGGAAAACTCCACTAATACCCAGATTATTTTGACTTAATCACTGGTTCGTATTGTCCCACACTTCACCCCCTGAAACGTTGCTGCAGCTCTACATCTGTCATGCAGGTATGCTTCTTGAAAACTCCTTCCCCTCACAAGCATATTTTTTTCTAGCTCTGGCTGCCTTACTTCGTGATGGTGAAAATCTGGAGGACCTTATGAAATTATCCCCAGAAGAGCTGCTCCTAAGATGGGCCAACTTCCACTTGGAAAACGCAGGCTGGCACAAAATTAATAACTTCAGTTCGGATATCAAGGTACTGAGAGCTCTCCTGGGCTGAGAAGAGGCTGGGAGCCAGCCAGAACCCCATTGGGATGTGTAAACAAGGCCCTTTTTCTGCAGATGGGACCTTTCTTAATACACTGAGTGGATTAATGGGGTTTTATGATGGTACGTTTAAAGTACTGCAGTGCTGATCTCTCTTGCCATGAGGTTGAGCCCAGCGTTGAACTGTCTGATGCTCCCCTGGTTCTAGTGGCATCCTGCTGGAAGCTGTTTTAACTGGTATTACTCATGTTTCAAATGTTCTAAATATATCTCTTTTGATGGAAATTTTTCAAGGGCATGTAGCTCACTCAGGGTGAAATCCTTAACTGCATCCCTGCTTTTCATTTCAAAATGTTTCACGGTCTTTGCATGTCATCTAAAACATCATGGGCTAGAGAGAAGAGGGAAGATAAGACCTCTTATTTTCTGCACTGGGCTGAGAAAAATAGCAGTAGGGAATCTTGCAGCTGTTTTTCAGATGTGAGGGTTTTTCTCTCAGCACCAGTGAGTCATGGGGATTGATGACTCCTGATGAGTGTGGGGTTTTTGAACACTGCTCTGAGCAGGTTTCTGGAACTTATTCACATGGCCAGCAGTTTTGAGGGGTAGAAAGAGGACTGAAGTGGATTGCAGGCTAAAGCGCTGTTGAGGTTGGGGAAAAAAAAAAAAGATACTTGAGGTGTGTGAATGTCTCGGAGTTCCCCTGTGTGCGTGCATGTGTGTGTACACACATAGTCACTCTTATTTCCAAAATCAAAATTCCTTACACCTTTGCTGATAGGCTGGTCTGGTGGAACCCGTCAACTGCCAGGATGCGCCAAGGTCCTTAGTGCTGAGGACTAAAAGGACTTGTAGTTGATAAGGAAATACTGCAGTTATTCGCTTCTCCTAGTTTGTGACCATCCCTGGCCTTTGTCCTTTAAGCTATTCTAGCTAATGGCAGGCACAGGAGGAAACACTCAGAGTTCCTCTAATCAGCTTTTTGTCTTCCATGACCCATTTTCATCTTTGCTGTAGCAGTAGGAATTGGCCGCCTTATTTAGGGGGTAGGGCCACCTTGGCATCTGGCTGTGAGGACCATGGTGGGGCTGTGACGCCAGAGCTTGCAGCAAAGGCAGCTTTCAAACAGTTAAACATAGTTTTCATCTGAGAGATTTCTAACCTTTTTGTTTTCTGTTTCCTTTTCTGCTGCCTGGATTTTTGCCATCATGCTCTTTTAAGCTTACAGATTTTGGTAATTCAGTAAAGGTACATAATTATGCACAGTGACTTGTTTAAGATGAGCCTGAAATGAATTGATATGGTGTATATACTGCTGAGCGGGAGACCTGACTTTTCTTTTTCATTCATTTCAGGATTCCAGAGCTTATTTCCACCTCCTCAATCAAATTGCACCTAAAGGGCAGAAAGAAGGAGAGCCTCAGATCGATATCAACATGTCGGGTTTCAATGTAGGTATTCAGGCTGTCGTGTCCTCCTGCTGTACAATTGTGAACTACCTGTTCCTTGTAATTGCCCAGTGACATCTAGGTAACCTGGTGTCTTAATTTCTAGAGCGTGTACAGTGTCAATGGGTGTGCCTAAGTGAGGGACTGTTGCAGGCTTGATCACTACCTGCCAGTTAACATAGACGATTGCTAAGTCATTTGTGGTTTTGCTCTACTTGGGAGCCTGCTGACTTCTGCTTTTGAACCACCAAGTTCAGAAAGCATATAAACCTGAAAGTCATCATGCTGGGAAAAATATTGATACAAACCAGGACGTTTACACCCACAGCAGCAGAGATTAGCATGCATTCATCCCTTTGGTTAGTGACTGATGCCTAATGAAGTTGAGTGGAGTTGGGAGCTAGCCCCAGGGAGCTGTCAGCTTCCCATCTGCTTTATAGCCCAAACTCTTCCATGACAGCTCTTCTTTGTTGCATTCCCGGCAGGAAAGGGATGACCTGCGGAGAGCAGAGTACATGCTTCAGCAGGCAGATCGGCTCGGCTGCCGGCAGTTTGTCACCCCAGCTGATGTGGTCAGCGGCAATCCCAAACTGAACCTGGCCTTCGTCGCCAACCTCTTCAACAAGTACCCAGCACTTACCAAGCCTGAAAACCAGGACATTGACTGGACCCTCCTGGAAGGTGGTAGTTGTTTCAGTCATAAAATTAGCAGGAGGGAAATACCTGAAGTAAACACTTGTGTCACAAGAGGCTGCGCCCAGTGGAGGTATCTCCATTGAGGTAACACCTGTGATTGGAGGCTTCAGAGCTGCAGGAGTCATTTACACTTTTAGGTCAGATGAGAAAGGAACTTGACAATCTTCAGCTGCTCTGACCCTGAAGTGGAGTCTGAACCTACAGGAGCACTGCCAGCAGCCTATTAGTCATCACAGAGTGGGTTGGGTTGGAAGGGACCTTAAAGATTGTCCAGTTCCATCTCCCTGCCTTGGGCAAGGACACCTCCCACCAGACCATGTAGCTCCAAACCCCATCCAACCTGGCCTTAAACACCTCCAGGGGTGGGGCAGTCACAGCTTCTCTGGGTAACCTGATCCAGGGTCTCACTACCCTCAGAGTGAAAAATTTCTTCCTAATATCTAATCTAAATCTCCCCTCTTTCAGTTTAAAACCATTCCCTCTCATTTTGTCGCTCCCCAGATTTCCTGGAGCCCCTTTAGGGACTGGAAGGGGTTCTAAAGTCTCCCTGGAGCCTTCTCTTCTCCCAGCTGAACCCCCCACAACTCTCTCAGGCTGTCCTCACAGCAGAGAGGCTCCAGCCCTCAGAGCATTTCTGTGGCCTTCTCTGGACCTGCTCCAACAGTACCCCAGCCAGAGCTGGAAAGTTGATGTTGCCATTCCCTGGAATGGGCAGGAGAACCCCAATAATGCAGAAAGATATTCATGGAAGCAGTAATTGATGGCAGGACTGGGATTAGGGCTTTGACTGCATCGCTCCCAGACAGCAGTTAGCTAACACCTGTGTGGAAGACTTTCCTGATACTTTTTCTTGCAGAAAGTTCAGAAGGCATGCTCTTTTGAGGCCTGGGGAAATCACATTCATATCCAAAACTAGATATCAGGGCAACTGTCTTCCTTTGAAAAAATTATAGTAGAAAAAATACCTTTTTTCTGCTTGAAAATCTAATCGATGGGCTGCTCAAAGCTCCCCCTGCCTTGCAAAATGGAAAACATTGCACAGCTTTGAGCTTGCAGAAGTTGCATGAACCTGTTTTCTCTTATCTAGGAGAGACACGTGAGGAACGGACCTTTCGCAACTGGATGAACTCCCTTGGTGTGAACCCCCATGTGAATCACCTCTATGGGTAAATGTCAGGCTCTGGGAGAGACCCAGCTCTGTTGGGCTGGAGATGTGCCCACACCAGTGTCCTGTTGCCCACAGTGCTGAGCATAGAGCACCCCTGAGAAAGGGTGGTGGTAGGGAGTGGATGATGCTCACTGTGCTGTCCCTGCAGAGACTTCTGAGCTAGCAATTGGCTTTAAGGGCTGAAGACAGTTGATTTTCCCCTATCTTGTGTAAGTTGGTACCCCAAGACCCCAGTGCATTTAGATCTGCTTGAGGAACTGCATTGGAGCAACTGGAAATAAATTCCCTGTCACCTATTTTTTGGGCTTAACCAAGGTAACATAGGAGACAAGGTACTCTGGGTCCCTCTAGTCAGTGGAGAGAGGTGCCTGCCTTCAGATTTTATGTAGCCAAATTCTTCCCCGATTACCCTGCTAAAACCTGCTTTAGCTCAGCAGCCAGCTGTGTTAAGCACAGAGCATTTCTTCTGCCTTGAAAACTACAAACAGGTTTGAATTTTTTTTTTCTTTTCAGGGTTGTTGAAATTGCAACAGCCTGTAAAGAGTAGTAGTGTGTTCATGATGTGACAAACTCAGAGTGCATTTAAATCTTGAGGCGTTAGGCTTAATCAATGTTTTCTGCTTCAGTGATCTCCAAGATGCACTGGTAATACTACAATTATATGAAAAGATCAAAGTTCCTGTTGATTGGAATAAAGTCAACAAGCCTCCGTACCCTAAGCTTGGAGCAAATATGAAGAAGGTGAGCATTTCAAAAGATGCTATAGATGCTTAAAATTCCTATTTGAAGGTTCCAGTCAAGTGAATGTATTTGTGAGTGATTTTATTTAAACTCTTTTCCCGTGTAGCTAGAAAACTGTAACTACGCTGTAGACTTGGGAAAGCATCCAGCAAAGTTTTCCCTGGTTGGCATCGGAGGACAAGATCTGAATGACGGAAACCCAACACTGACACTAGCCTTAGTTTGGCAGTTGATGAGAAGGTAGGACCCATCTCAAAAATGTCAAACTTGTGAATAGGGTAGAGAGATTGGGAAGTTTTTTACTATGAGGTACAGTAGCACTGGCACAGATCACCCAAAAGACTGTAAAACCTCTGTCCTTGTGGAGTATCTGAGACACCACTGGACAAAACTGTGGCAGAGCTGCATGTGGGAGGCTGGAGCAGAGACCTTCAGAGAGCCCTCTATGAACATCCTGCTGACCAAACTCACCTCTCTCTCACCTGCTCAGGTCTGTTCCTCATGCAGAAACCCTAAGCAGAAACATTTGCATAACTTCTGTTCTAACTTTTAATTGGAAATTGAGAGAGAAACAGTCCAGGGCTGCTCTATACCCCCCTTCTGCATTGGAGTAGAGGGAAGGAGAAACTTCAAAATGGATAAAGTTTAACATCCTTTTCTTACCTATTTCTGAAGACTTCTCAGGTGATGCAAATAGAATCATGGAATCATTTTGGTTGGAAGAGACCCTTGGGATCATCGAGTCCAACCATCAGCCCTACTCTACAAGTTCTCCCCTACACCATATCCCTCAACACCACATCTAATCGACTCTGAAACACAGTCAGGGATGGTGACTCCACCACCTCCCTGGGCAGACAATTCCAGTGACTGACTACTCTTTCTGTGAAAATTTTTTTCCTAATGTCCAGCCTAAACCTACCCTGCTCCAGCTTGCAGCCATTCCCTCTTGTTCTATTGCTAATTGCCCTTGAGAAGAGACCAGCATCAACCTCCCTACAATGTCCTTTCAAGCAGTTGTAGAGAGTGATGAGGTCTCCCCTCAGCTTCCTCTTCCTCAAACTAGACAGTCCCAACTCCCTCAATCATCCCTCATAAAATTTATTCTCCAGGCCTTTCACCAGTTTCATTGCCCTCCTCTGCACTTGCTCCAGCACCTCGATATCTCTCTTGTGTTGAGGTGCCCAGAACTGGGCACAACACCCAAGGTGTGGCCTCCCCAGTGCTGAGTACAGGGGGACAATCACCTCCCTGCTTCTGCTCATCACGCTATTTTTTATGCAAGCCAGGATGCCATTGGCCTTCTTGGCCACCTGGGCACACTGCAGGCTCATATTTAGATAATACATATCTGTATGGTAGCTCCTTATTTGACACTAGAGGTCAGAATGCTAACTTGTGATCAGATTTGCACCTTTTAGGTAATGTGTTAACCCTATGATCAATGGGGAAACAGTTTAACATGTGCCCTGAGCCCAGGCAATTTTGTGATTTCCTATTAAAGGATCTGAAAGGCCTAAATGCTTTAACAGAAATCACTTCAGATAAGATAGATGGTTCTTCCTTTCGGCTAAACGAATTTAAAAAAATAAAATAAAGAAAATCAAAGCTGAGACTGTGAAGCTTTTGCAAACTGCCATGGATCCACATTGCCTCCTGGCTGCGCACTCCCCTTGGCTTTGTCCAGTTCTGTACCTAATCCTGTTCTCTCTGCTATTTTTCAGGTACACACTGAATGTCCTCGAGGACCTGGGTGATGGTCAGAAAGCCAATGATGACATTATAGTCAGCTGGGTAAACCAGACCCTGAAAGAAGCTGGCAAGTCCACCTCTATACAGAACTTCAAGGTGCAGGTTCTCCTCTTGCATCCAAAAGCAGGCAGCTGCCCCAAACATATTTCCTTGGCTGGAGGAACTGCAGGGGCATCTTACAAAGCAGGACAGGATTTACTCTGTGTTGGGGACAAAAGGGCTTTAAGCTGTCAGAGAGAAGATGTTTCAGGACTGCCTGTGATGGGGAATGGTGGTGGAGCAAGAAAGCTGAGGGTTGGCAGAGGAGTGGAAGGTGGTCAGGCTGTGGGGCAGAGGCGGGGCTGAGCTGCTGGTAGCACAGGGGCTGGAGGTGGTGAGCAGTTGTAGGCGAGTGTTGTCCTTTGGTCTGGTCAGCAAGGCAGACTTGCTGCCTGCCCATCCGTTACTGCTCCGTGTTTCCAGAGCACTTACAGTGAATTGGAGTAATGATGCGTTGTTACAAAAGGAAAAGCAGCAGATTGGGTTTCCCTGTGATCCAGTTGGGAATAGTCACCATTACTGCTGTTTTGAAATGGCTTGTGTTGTAAAGCTCGTTTTGTTGCATATGCAGAGCAGCTGAATCTCAGAGGTAAGAAATCTGCTTTATGGATTAGACGTTCATCTTTACTTGTCTGTCCCTCTTTTCTCTAGGACAAGACTATCAGCACAAGCTTGGCAGTTGTGGATTTAATTGATGCTATACAGCCTGGTTGTATCAACTATGACCTTGTAAAGACTGGTCATTTATCGGAAGATGACAAACAAAATAATGCTAAGTAAGTTTACTGTCTCAACAGTGTTTTTCAATTGGAAGAGTGCACCTTTTATATGCTGGCCTTAAGCTGCAAATGTTTTTACCACAGTTTATTACTGTGGTTTTCAATCTCTTTTTACACTGTACCTTTTAGACAGGCAGCACTTCTTGAGATGTAATTGCTGTCCTTGCCTGCCACACTGGAGGGAGCCATTGGCTGGACTCCTGCTGGTTGAGAGGAATGCAGAACAGCCCTGGCAGCTCTTGGCGATTATGTTCTGTCTCAGGTGTATCAAGTGCTTGGTGATTTGAAACTGTCTTATGTCTTGCTGAATCATCGTATGTTGTCAAGTTTAAAGTGTCTATTTCAACATGCCTTTGAATTGTGTGTTCTGCGGCTGTTGTGTGGTAGCAGAATGACAGCAAAGTTTCTTGCAGATAAATCTTGCTTGATGATTCCCAAAGAGCAAACATGAGGGGAAATTTAGCTGATTAATCCTTCGTTATATATCCTATCTATTAGTTCTAACATATTCATTACATTTTTTTAAACTATTGGTAAAGGGGACTTGACATTCCAAGGTCAATTTGCACATTAAAGACACTCTTTACTGTGGAAAAGTAATATAGCAAAAGATAAAAAACCCAAACCCTTTCTAAAACAGACGGATGTGGGTGATTTGGACTGTTGCACATCTTGAATCTTAACAAAGAGGATCATAGGTGAAATTGTGCTGGATGGGGCAGGAGCTAACTCGTTATTTACTGCTAGCAGTCTGGATGCTGACCTCCTCCTCTTCCTGTGGTGAATAGGTATGCTGTGTCCATGGCAAGAAGGATCGGTGCCAGAGTTTATGCTCTTCCAGAAGATCTTGTAGAAGTGAAACCGAAGATGGTCATGACCGTGTTTGCCTGCTTGATGGGCAGAGGAATGAAGAGAGTATAAAAGGGTTGATCTATGGAAAGGGAAAAAACAACAAAATGCAGCAAAATCCCAACCTGCCACCCAGGGTGCACGAGTAGCAGATCAGCTGAGACCACATTGAAATGCTCTTGGCCTAGGAACTGTCAAAGTTCAAAGGACTTTGTTTTGCTTTGCAAGACAAACCCTTATCAAAATTCTCAGGGAGAGGAGTTTTAACCAGCAGATGTGCTCTTTTCCCAAAGGAAAATTTAATTTCTCAAGAGCTCACAGAAATGCATTCATAACAAACCTGCATCTTGCAGTACTGCCCTGGAGCTGTTTTCACCCCATTATTTCTCAGATACTTGGTGCGTGGATTTTTTTTTTCCCTGAGGCCTATGAGGTGGTTGGTATGAGTTGTAATGGAAATAAATCTAATTTCTGTCTGCAATCCAGTTTCATTTCTATCATACGGTCCAAGCATATTCTACATTTGATCACTTCTGTAACTCTGCAAATAAAGCTACAAGTACAAGTTGGGACATGCAGGCTCACAATGCTGAAGGAGAGATGCGTAATTAAGGAAGACGGATCTTCCTCTGGTATTCTCTGTACATTGTGCTTTTTTATACATCTAACTATTTTGATTACTGTACAAATAAGGCATGGCAGTTTTTACTCTTGCTGCTTATGACAAAGGTTTTTTTTGGTTTTGTTTTTTTTTAAAGTTATACTATATATAAGAATACCACCATCCTTAGACCTCTTGCAGTAATGTATGGTATCACATTGCTGATGGCATGCTTACACTTGGGAATGGAAGTGAATGCATTTTTGTTTGCATCTTGGTTCAGTTCTGTGCACCTAGAAAATAATTTTTACAAAAATCTGCATGAAAACTATAACTGTTTTATTTAAAATGCTGTTGGATATAAAACCATACGACATTGTGGGGAGGTTTAGTGCAGGAAAGAAACAAATGTTAGAAACAGCAGGGCTCAATAAACCGAACAGCAAATGTTCTGGAATTTAAAACTATTTTTACAGATAAAAGGAAGCATTGTCGCCAAAGAAGAAAGAAGCTGTATCCATAGGATTTAATATTATCTTGCTTTGGCAAGCTGTTTGCTGTATTTTGAGATCATATTGCTATTCCAAGCTATTCAAAGTGATGTAATATGGTGGTGAAGCATTAGTTGAAATAAAAACATTTAAATACACGCTTCTCTCCTTACTTACACTTGTGCAGCACGGCAGCCTGTCAGCTGCTTTTAACTTTGCTTTGCACCATTGCTCTGTAAGATAACACTAGAAACAGGGTGTGCTTGAGGGGCTCTTGGCTTTTAAAGCAGGCCTGGGCAAAGCAGTTGTTCTCCATTGGTGCTCCAGCGAGGTTTCTCCTTTGTGTTAGCTCTTGTAAGACCTCACTGGTGAAATGAGGTGAGTGGACCTGTGTGCCCAAAGATGTGTCTGTGGATGCAGGGCAAGAGCCCAAAACACAGAAGAAGGATGAAAAGTTTCCTGTGTCAGGAATGTGCTCGTTCTCTCTGTCAGGCCTGGATTCATTCCCAGAAACCACAGGTATGGTGGCATCTTACCCAAGTCTGGTGTGATTTGGGTCTCAGGAAGCCTGGTCGGAGGGGGGCTACCCAGCAGCTGGGGTGGGATGGGGGACTTGCCTGCTCGCTGTGTTCAACAAGGCTGGAAAAGGGCAGTGAGTGCTGGAGGGACATGGTGATCCCAGTGCATTAGTTCCTGCACTCGTGGAACCCAGGGGTGAGGACCTGGGCCTCCAGTGAGCTTTGCCAATGCAGCAGCCTGATGACACAGAAGTCCCCAGAACGACCAGTGGCTTTGATGGAAATGAACAATCTGTGTGAAACTGGTGTCATGTAAACAAACTCTTGTGACCTCAATTACATAATCCTGGTGTGGGTTGTCACACTCCTGACCTCTCTGGAATGATTTATTTTTTTTCCAGTGGTTGAACACAGGTAGGTGTGTTTCCTGCAGGAGGCATGTGGCAGCTTGTTTGATGGTGGAATGGGGATGAGTTTGTGAATTAACCTAGATTACAGACCTTCTCTTTAAAGCATCCTCTTGGGCAAACAAGGTAGCACAGCTATGACTTTAAGCCACTTCAAAACTCCCACAAGCCAAATGCCTGGAGAAGTGTGAGACCCCCACTACCATCAATGTGCACACACACAAAAAATGCAAGCCCCTCCTGCAGTGAACTTGAGAGGCTGTTGCAGAAGCAGATGCTGATGGAAGTGGTTTCTGTTGAAGCAGAATCAGATAAGCTGGAGCCCACAATAAGACTCAAACGGCTTCATTTTGTTCCCCTCTTCGGGTTTTTCAAGTAATTAAGTGTAGTCATTTTAGCAAGATTACTTTGGCCCCAAATGGCTGTGCCTTGCCAGTGCAAGGGTGGGATGAATGATGCTGATAGGGCAGGTGAACACTCAGGTCGGGCACCAGAAGCTCTCACCACACGAGACAGGTTGTTTTTCCGTGGCTAGATGCAGGGATAGTGGCAGTGTCTTCACAAGAGGAGCGATAGGGAGAAGCTAGGACTGGGCGTGCCATCCCAGAGATCAGCGCAGTACTACAGCCGCTCCCAGGACCACCAGCCCGGGCTGTGAGGCAAGCGCTCAGGGCCAGGGAATCGGCAAGGCTGGTCACAGCGCAGAGGACAGGGAGTCACTAATGCTTGGAAGGGTGGAGGCTGTCATGCATTGGGAGGCACACGTTTGGGACAAGAGAGTGTAGAGCTACAGCTTCTTGGAGAAACTTTTGGTTTTAGGATTTGGAAGATTCTGAATGAACCATAGTGTAGCCAGCAGGACTGGGGCAGTGACTCTCACCCTGAACTGGGCACTGGTGACGTCCCACCTCAAGTGTTGTGTCCAGTTCTAGGCCCTTCACAACTAGAAAGACTGGGGCTGGAGCATGTCCAAGGAAGGGCAACAGAGCTGGTGAGGGGTCTGGAGAGCAAGCGTTGTGAGGAGCAGCTGAGGGAGCTGAGGTGTTCAGCCTGAAGAAAAGGAGGCTGAAGGGAGACCTTGCTCTCTACAACTCCCTGAAAGGAGGATGTAGCTTAGGGGTGGGTTGGTCTCTTCTCCCAAGGAGCACGTGATAGGACAAGAGGAAATGGCCTCAAGTTGTGCCAGGGGAGGTTTAGGATGGACATTAGAAAAAATTTCATCACTGAAAGGGTTGTCAAGTCTTGGAACAGGCTGCCCAGGACAGTGGTGGGGTTGACGTTCCTGGAGGTATTTAAAAGCTGGGTAGACATGGTGCCGAGGGACATGGTTTAGGGGTGCTTTTGTCAGTGTTGGATTGATGGTTGGACTCGATGATCCAAAAGGTCCCTTCCAACTCAGATGATTCTAGTATCTATTTATCTATTTATCTATTTTCCTTGCTTGGTTTGAAAACAGTGATCGGAGTGACTATGCCACCTCCTCTGGTCAGAAATCTCCCAGTGCCCTTCCTGCAGTAATGCTTCTAGGCTGCAGTGCCAGGGGCCACCTTTCCTCATCCTTAATGGATAAATCTGATATGAGGCACTGGTTTATGCTGAGAGGCTGGTGCTGCTGGGAGCACAGAATGACACAGCACATGTCATTCAAAGCAAAGGAGAAACACTTCTACTTGAAGCAGCAGCTACTTCTGTACTGTTGTGCCTCATGTGGGCTTCAGAGGTGAAAGGTGGTTGTAGTGAGGAGGCGAGTTGGTCTCTTATCCTGATTAACAAGTGATAGGACAAGAGGAAATAGCCTCTGAGTGCTCACTGCTCAGAGAGTGCTGGCAGGGCTAGCAAACCAGTTCAGGGGCTTATTGAACAAAGCCTCATGTACAGTCAGCTGAGAACTTTCCACTGGTACAAGTTTTTCATAAGAAAATATGTAAACAAAACTTCCCATGGGAAATCGCATGCCTTTAGTGAGGGTGGACTCTACCCTAAGTAGAGTCCTTTCCATCCTGCTGAAACAGTGGTCTAGTCATTTATAGCACTGGCTGGAGGTATGGTATAATTAAGGTGAACATTTTTAGACTTTGGAAGTGACCACGTTTGTCATTTCTCGCCTCTTTTGCCTCCTGCTACCAGGTCAAATTGGGAAAAACAGATATTCTGAGAGTTCCTGATGGGAAGGTATCTCCTTCTTGTGCAGGATGCTGAAGAAATGGGCCAAGTAAAAAAAAAAGTTTTGGGCAAAGCAAAGACCTCATAGTGAAGGTCTGGCTCAGGGCAGGCAGCATAAACCCCAGGGATTCCTCACAAGAAAGCCCCTGGCAAGCAAGCTTTCAGAATAGTTTCTGTTTTGTAAAACACTCAGGAGCCAGAGATGTAAGATGTAGCACATTTCTTTGTTCCTGCAAGTTTTTTTGCTCTTTCATATTCAGTTATTTGCTTTTTTCTGTTCAATCACTTGGATTTATTTATTCAATTGCATACATTTTTCCAAGGCTTTTTAGCAGTGTCAGCTTTGTTTTTGCTGATTTACTATTTTTTTTTAAACAGTTGAGCTTGCTGCTGGTTAGTGCATGTTTGCCTTAATGTCACAGATCACCTTCAAATGTTTTTCCAAGCCCAGGCCGCATCCTCAGGACTTGTGGTTTTTGATGGAAGTTTTTCCTGTATTCCTTGTAAGTTTCATTTTTTTAAGAATAAAAATGTAGCCACCTGTTGTTCCTGAGCATGCGACATACAATTTGTTAAGTATTTGTCACCACTTTATCATAGCACAGCGGCAGCAATTTAGTTGTGCTCCTGTTCAGTGTTTAATGAGGTGGGAGTATAAAAGTGAAAGGAATGTTTTCTGCAAGCATGTAGAATATCCAACATATATCCATCATATAAACTTTTCACCAATTTAGATTTTTCAATGGAAAGATTTAATTTTGTAAGGACTTTAAAAAACTGCTGAGGTGGATTTTGCTTGCTTACTTCTGCCTTTTTCTAATTGCAGTTCATGAGCAGAGAGGAATGCAAAAGCGAGAAAGAAACCATAGATTTTTTTCAAGTACCTCCTGAAGAATGTGAAGCTGAAGCAACTGAGGACAGCGTTGACTGTACAACCACACTGGCGAAGTAGTGTGAACGTAATGTAACCAAAAATGTACTGAACATGGAATATTTCCTGATGAAAGCACCATGATGACCTGTCAGTGTCCCCCAACAGCTGGAGGGAGGGAGGTAGCTCTCATGTCAGGCCAAAGCTCATCAACAAAATTCAGGGAAACACAATTTGTACAGACCGTCCCTGAGACAAATGAGCTCTTTGCAGGGGTAAATGCAGAGTTGCATTACCTGAGGCTCAATACTGTGAGGAGCAACTGAGAAATGAAATGTTTTATTTGGTGACGTTTTTGCCCATTCCTCCAAGGCTGTCTTGTATTCTAACAGCAGCATACCTTGTGTGTTAGCTGTGAGATGCTACCGCATGGTCAGAGAGATACTGATGGATTGAGCCTTTTCTGGGGACTCCAGATGTGTTGGAATATATGCAACTTATTCCTGCTTCAGCAGTACTTACAATGTCCCCAGTGGGGGCTGAGCTCAGGAAGGCAGCCCTTCCCAAGGCATTACACATGGTTGTGGTCAATCAAGAACCAGGGAGGACAGAGTCTGTGGTGGGACCATATTTCCTGACCCCCACGTCGCCCAGCAAAAGCCCAGCCCTGAACATGCTAATATGAGCTTCTCCTCTGCTATGTGAGCATTTACATTGAATTTTGATATCAGCATTTCAGATTTGAGCATTGCCCATGAATGAAAGCATTTATTCCTATTTAATAAAATCCCTCGGTTTCCATATAAACCCCACCTGTAATGAAAACCATTGTTCACAAGAAATAGCTAGAAAATAAGTAAGTCGTCGCCTCCACTTCATAATTTAAATATTATCAAAACATGGCTGCAGAGGTGTCCCATCCCTTGACAAAATACCATGTGTGGCAGACAAGCATCAGCAGGATGACTTTGCTGGGGAGAACGGGGGGTCTGGGAGCCATACTGGTACCAGTCACCCAGCATTTGTCTTCGCTTGCCAGCTCTGGTGGCACCATGCAGTCCATTGGGTCCCCTGGGCGGGGGACATTGATGACAGTCATGTTGCCCAGGAATGGACAATGCAGCCCGTTGACCACTCCTCTGTGCATCACACTCCACCGCCAGAACCAGAGCATCTTGCAGTCACATCTCCAGGGGTTATGGGATAAAAACACATACTTCAGTTTTGGCAGCTCAGCAAACAAGCGGATGGGGAGGGAGCTGAGGTTGTTCTTGCTGAGGTGAAGGAAGTGCAGCTTGTTTAAGTAGGCAAAAGCAGAGTCTGAGATTGAGGAGATCTGGTTGTTGTTCAGGTACAAGTTTCTCAACTTCAGCAGTTGCCTGAAGGTGCAGTTGACAGCAGTGATTCTGTTGGCTTCAAGGTGCATGGTCTTGAGCTGGATCAACCCATCAAAAAGCTGTTTAGGCAAATCAGCAATGAAGTTGTGTCCTAAATTTAACATGCCCAATCTGAGCAGCTTTGTAAAAGCGCCATTTTGAATGATCCATATCCGATTCTTCCTGAGATTCAGATCATACAGGGTTTCCAGGTCCTTCAGCGAATCTCTGCCGATAGCTTCTATGTGGTTGCCCTCCAGGGACAGCCTTGTGAGGCTGGAGAGGTTCCTAAAAGCTTGTGGAATGTACCGCATGTTATTGGAGGCTAAATCCAGCCTTTCTAAAGAAGGCAGATGTGAAAATAGAAGTGGGTGGATTTCGAAGATGTTGCAGTGGGACAAATCCAGACTGATGAGGTTCAATAATCCTCTGAAAGTGTTTGCATGCAGGTAGGTGAGACGCGAGTTCCTACTGAGGTGCAGCTCTCTCAGCTTGCTGAGAGTGTGGAAGGTCCCCGGGGACAGGAAAGTCAGATTGTTTCCATCTAGCCAGAGGCTGTGGAGGAAAGTCAGGTTTCTGAAAGTGTTGGTAGTAAGAATCCGCAAGTAATTATTGGAGAGATTTAGAGAGATGGTGGATGCTGCTATTTCTCCAGGGAGGGCTCTCAGTCCGACCCTGTTACAGTGTATAATATGTTCAGGTGCACATTTGCACATGCTTGGGCAAAAATCAGAGTTATTCAGACTTGGTCCAGCCTTTGCTGCACAAGTAAATATAAATATAACAAGAGAGAACATGACCAGCCACAAGTCATCCACCTCACCTAATGCTCGATGGACAGTAGAGAATAAGGCAAGAAAAAGAGCATGTACCTTTTGGGTAGGTGAACCGCAAGCATTGCCAGGTCAGTTGGTCTGTGCTTTTAGTGCAGAGTAAAAATAAATTAGCTGGCTCTTCTGCTGCAGACCAATGGGGATTGAGTCTTTAGGCAGATAAAAGCTGATTAGGTGCTGTCCTGCTGTAAAGAGCATTACTGAGAGTCAGGGAGATTTCTCAGCTAAGTATTATGCTCTAACAGTGGTTTTTCCCACCTCCTGCCCTCTGCAGGCTACAGTTCCCTCAGAATCTGTTGGGGAGAGGCTCCTGCATTGATCACTGTTCTCAGGGTATGCTTATAAGTTTCATAGATTCATGGAATGGTTAGGGTTGGAAAGGACCTTAAAGGTCACCCAGTTCACACCCACCAGACCACACCTCCCACCAGACCAGGTGTGGGAAAGTAACGGAAGATTGGTGAGGAGGATTGTAAGTATGCTCAAGCGACTCACACCTGGGGTGCTGGGAAACACATATATAAATTGTTTTGCTTTTTATGCTTGTGGGCAGACCATCTGCTCTTAGATAACATATGCCTGTGATAGACTCAGGGACACCTTATCTGGCCACATGAGATTCCTGCCCTGTTGTTGAAGAAGATCAAAGTGCCAGGGAAAGAGCTATGCCTGCTCGAACCCTTGCAATACCAGCTAGAGCAGGGAGTTAGTTTGCTCACTCTCTCTTCCACTCTCCGTCCAACAGAGACTCTGGCTAATAAGGACTCTCCCGCTCCATGGTGCCTGTGTCCCCTGCCTGCCTCTGCCTGAGTACTGCTTTAAAGATTCCTTGTCCATGAGGTATTGAGATTTAATTTGTGCTTTGTATTTAATCTGTGGTTTGTAGCTGTTCCTGTGTCCTGCCTGTGTTGGGGGATATGGTGCAGGGGAGAAGTCTGTAGAGTAGGGCTGATGGTTGGACTTGATGATCCCAAGGGTCTCTTCCAACCTGACTGATTCTATGATGCTACCCTGTCCTGGAACCCCCAGAGAAAGGTGGAAATGTGCACTGTTCTCCCCATCCAGCTCTCATGTTTGGGGCCATGCTGAAGGTTTTGGTGGGTAAATCTTTGTTTTCTGTATTCCTGGTGCAGCTGGGACTGCTCCTTCAAGGATATCGCTTTGGAGTGGTGTCCTGCTGCTGGGATCTCCACTTCATACTTCTCTGACCTCCAAAAGCAAACCTGTGAATATCCATCACTCCAGGGCTTGACTTGCAGACCTCTGTGAAAGAGGCAGGTTTTTGCTAGTCCCTAAGCACTATGAGTGAGCTTAGGGCACAGGAGCAGGCTGTTCCTGCGTGCTGGAAAACTAGCAAGTGGGGAAGGAGACTGGCCTGGCTAGATAGGGACCTTCTCTAGAGCTTCAAAATAAAAAGAGAATGTACCACCTTTGGAAGAGAGGGGATGTCTCTGGTGAAGCCTACAGGGATGTAGTGAGGGTATGCAGGGAGAAAGTTAGGAAAGCCAAAGCACAGCTAGAGCTCAACCCAGCTTCAGCTGTTAAGGACAATAAAAAATGTTTTTATAAGTACATTAACAACAAAAGGAGGGTGAGGGAAAATCTTCCTCCCTTATTGGATGCAGAGGGAAACAGTTACAAATGATAAGGAAAAGGCTGAGCTGCTCAATGCATACTTTGCCTCAGTCTTTAACAGTGGAACCGGCTGTTCCCTGGAGACTTGGCCGCAGG